>JAXBDA010008273.1:0-15236 GCA_036023075.1 Gaultheria prostrata | reverse complement strand
CATGGGATTTGACAGCCCAACCGCCAGCCCCCACCACAATGCCGCCGCCACCAGCCCATCCTCCACCACCAACCCCACCACACCGCCACCCCCATCCACATCAGCCACACTCCAAGCCACACCTGACCTCCGCCACCACAACACCAGGCGCCACCGCCACTAGCCGTTAGGCCGAAGACCGGAAACTTCCAACAAAGGATCCGGCGTGACGGTAACAGGATCAACGGAGAGGTCAGGGTGAGAGGGAGATGGAGGAGAGATGAAGGAAGAGAGGGAGGGAAGAGAGGTGAAGGAAAGGAGAGAAGAGTTGACCTTGGTAGCAATGACATCATTTTTTAAACACCGAAATCAGTTCTGGAATTCAAATATTAAGAATTTTATCTGGTTACTCATTTGTGCTTGTAAGAAATGAATATGTTATGTTATGTTATGTTTCAATTTGTTTGAAAATGTATATCGTTTTGTAAATTATGAAAGCACATAAGTAGATGAACATATGTGACTTGTTCAGGCATTAACAACTGAATGTGTAGTATGTTTTCTCACATACGAACAATTGATGTGAGAATCAAGTTTCTTTGTTTTTTTTTTTTTTACCATGTTACTAATTTGGTCTTGCAATATGTTGTTTCTGTTTTCTAGGAAATGACCCGTAAACCAGTTACCGCTTCCAAGAGGAAAAGGAGGACGGAGAGCAAAGCAAAGGACACTACGAACTCGGAACCTTGTATTGAACAAGATGAGGTAAAATCTTAAATTTTGTTTGCATATCTATTGATTGGGGATGTAAACTTGGGTGGATTTTGAACATCCGAAACTACTGAATTGCACAGTTGTATGAATTGGGTATTGAGCTCAACTCTTAAAAAAACAAAACAGTTGTAGTCACCATTTAAAATCTGAATTCACATGTACATTTCACACTTTAAAGTTTGAACAGACTAACACTTTTCCAATTCTAATACCTGATTGATAATTAACATTCTTTTCAAGGTAGGAAATTGGAAGGCCAGTTGACAAACACTATTCATAGTTTAAGTTGCACAACGAATTAACTTACAACAAAAAAATACTTCTAGTCATCATTTAAAAAACTGAATGGAGTTTTACATTTCACATTTTAAAGTTTGAACAGACTAGTATTTTTCCAATTTTAATACCTAATCTATAATGAACATGATTATGAAGGTAGGAAATGGGAAATTCAATTGACAAACTTTATGCATACAACAGACTAGAAATGATGTCTCAATAAATTTGAATCTTTTCAACTTGATACAATTCTTTTTTCTGACAATATGTTCATTATGTTTTGTAGGAAATGACCCGTAACTAGGGGTGTGCAAGGGTCGGGTTTGGTGCCGACCCGCTAACGGACCCGAAACAGTCGGGTTGAAAATTTATGAATCCGACACCGACCGATGGGTATAGGAAAACCGACCGAACAACCTCCACGGGTCTGGCGAGTCGGATCGGTCGGGTTTGCCGGGTTTCAATCAAAACGTAAAAAAAAAAAAAAACAGATCTGAGATAGAAATGGCAAAAGTCGAGAGAGAGAGAGAGAGAGATGTTTCCTCACCAAGCCGCTCTTGGTTTTGATGTTCCTCTCCGAAAAATTTCAGATCTGAGACAAAAATTTCGAATGAATGCAAGACCGATCAATCTTTTTTCGTGTTCTACTCCAAACCTTCCCTGAGATTCAGAAAGAGAGAGAGAGAGAGAGAGAGAGAGAGAGAGAGAGAGAGAGAGAGAGAGAGAGAGAGAGCGCCTGGTTATGAGAGAAAAGAGAGAGAAGGAAGAGTTTGGAATCTGTGGAGTGCTCGCCTGAAGACCAAGCGGTGGACGTTGGTGGGTGGCTCAATGACTGACTGTGGCGTGCCTTGTGTATAATTTCTCACTTACAAAGAAGAGAGAAATGAAAGAGGGAAGTAGATGCTAGAGAGAGAGAGAGAGAGCTGTGTTTGGGAAAATTTTGTAAACCGGTGAGATTTTTTTGGAGGGCATGGAATTTGGGAATTTATTCAATGCCTAAGGGCTAAGGCTAAGGAACAATGACTCATCAATGATATCTTTATCTCCTGTGCATTTGTTGGGCTAAAACGTGTAAAATTTCAAACAAGCATGTATGTAGCAAGGGAGCGTGGAGTACTGAATAATTTCCTTGCAAGGAAAAGAGAGCAGTTGGTATTCATTTTGCATAGAAGAAACCGCACAGCTGTCATTGATTTGAAATGACCAAAAAAAAATTATTATACAAAAGAGAGAGAAGACTTTTTCGGTTCCCCATGGGTGTAAAAGCAAGACTTTTAGATAAAGAGAAGAGAGAGAGTCAGACTCCTCTGCAGTACCCTATACGCATATAGTACAACATGTGTCGGTCGGTTCGGGTTTGGCGGGTAAAAATCATTTGCACCCGACACCCGACCCGAAACCCAAAAATTTGAACATGGCAGACCTGACATCCGACCCTACCATGTATCAAACCGACCGAAAGGCTCATGGTCGGATCGGGTTGGGCGGGTTAAACGGGTTTTTTGCTCAGCCCTACCCGTAACCACCTACAACTGTACAAAAGAAGAATAGGCTAACAAGAAAGGCGAAGGAAATTACGTCGCCAGAACAGTTTCCTGAAGAAGATGAGGTATTAATTTTATGAATGGGGTTTTCAACTTAACTTTTAAAAAAAATCCTTTGTATTCATCATTTCAAATATGAATTCAATTGTACATATGACATTTTAAAGTCTAAACAAACTACTAGTAATCGTACAATTTGTTACGAATATGAATTCAATTTTTTTTCTTATAATTTTTTTTAATGTTTTGCTGGAAATAACTCGTATTCCACATATTGCTCTAGAGAAGAAGAGGAGGCTGAAAAGCAAGGCCAAAGAAACTATGCCTTCGGAACCCTCTCTCTCGAAGATGAGGTTACATATCCAAATTTATTTGAATTTATTTGCGTAATCATAACTGACATAGTAAAACTATAAAGTAAACATGGTTTTGAACATCAGGAACCACTGACTTGCACAATGCAAGTATGTATGGGGTTTTCAACTTAACTTACAAAAATTAAAAACTTTTATTCAACATTTAAAATCTGGATTCACTTGTACATTTCACATTTTAAAGTTTGAACAAACTATTATTTTTCAAGTCGTAGTATCTAATCGATACCTTTGACATAGTACTTGTGTAATTGTAATTGAAATTGTACAAAAGGGAAAGTAAACATGGGTTTAAACATCAGGAACCACTGACTTGCACAATGCAAAATATGAATGAGGTTTTCAACTTAACTTGAAAAAAATAAATACTTCTAATCATTAGTTAAAATTTGAATTCACTTAAACATTTCACATTTTAAAGTTTGAACAGACTACTATTTTTCAAGTTGTAATATCTGTTCGATACCTTTGAAGGTAGGAATTTGCAAATCCAATTGACAAACATTAGGCATATTTTAAGGTGAAAGATAATTTATTTTATTTTGAACATAATAGTTTGGTTTCATGTGTGTTGTTAATCGTTCACATTCATTTACAAATTAACAAGTTAAATATGAAGATTGTTCAAACTCAATTATTTGAAGGATAAGAAAGATTCCATAAATTCTTTTCCTTCATTACGGAACGCTAAGACTTTGTTTTTACTATATACAAAGGAAATGCCGCTTGCATTTTTACAGAAGAAGAGTAAAGGTAAGAGGAAGAAAGACCAACCTACGAAAACCGAACCCTCACCCGAGCCACATGCATCTGTTGAGTCCCTGAGTGAGGAGGACTGTATTGAGGCACATGACATAATTGTTGATAAGATGGTGGAGTGCTCACCGGAGCGCCGTCATGGTCATCGTAATCGCCGTCGCAATCGTCATGCCTAAGCAAAGGAGGATGTAAGCTCTTTCGGTGGCACAGGTCCTATAGAAGAGGACCAGTGTTGGATTGGTCCCGAAGACCCTGGTTTGTTAATTAGTTTCGACGACCATGTGGCAGCATCTATTTGAAAGGGAAAAGTCCGCGAAATATTAAAGTTAAAAAAACTGCCTCTCGAGTACCTTGAAGAAGTGGTGTGTTACAAATGAAAGGCTGCAAGAAAGGATCAATCGGTCAAGTTTACTTCCATTGTGCAATGTTACGTATCCTTATTGTGACAAGGTATTAGTGTTTGCATTTGTGGAAAGATGGTACTCGGAGACGAACAACTTCCACTTTCGTTTCAGGGAGATGGGCATGACACTTGAAGATGTGCAATGGTTGATTGGTATTCCTGTTATAGGCTTGGCCATACACACACCAGATCCGACAAATGACAATTTGACTCTTCTGCAAAGTTACTTTGGGGTTACGAAGGAGGAAGTGGAGGGATCGCTTAAACTTGGGGGTGTGACGTTTGATTGGTTGAGGATGAATTTTTCCGACATAAGTGATGAGGACTCGGATGAGAGGGTGGATTGTTGTGCACGAGCATACTTGCTATACATCCTAGGAAGCACGCTATCTGTGGACAAGATGGGTGTTCGGGTGAGGGTTTCTTACCTAGGTCTACTGTCAGACTTAGATAAGGTTGGTCGCTACGCGTGGGGGGCAGGGGCCTTGGGATATCTGTATAGGAAACTCGGTCATGCAAGCAAATTTGACGGGAAGCAATTGAGTGGATACACTACACTGTTGGAGGTACGAAAATTTAGAGTCATTGCATTTCTATTTAATTGATGGAAATGACAGTCATGTATCTTATGTGGACACGGATATGGACACACATGCACATATACAAGCGACACAAATATTGAGATCAGGAGCGGTCAAATACACAGACACATAAGTTTCACAGGACATGGAATTTAACACGGACATTAGCACACACACACGAGCTTCGACATTAGGACACAGGTACAGACATGGTCATGAGTGTTCTCACAGTTTGTTCCTCCTTCTTCCACCGTTTGGTTATTATATATATAAATTTTGTGTAGGCATGGATCCAGAAGCATTTTCCGTCTCTCCAGAATGGTACCGATCTGACTAATACGGATGACCCTCCACGGGCACGACGTTGGTTGTCACGCCGTGAGGTTACTACCGACTCCATTGTACGTTACCGTCATTTGTTGGACGACTTACAACCTAACCAGGAAGATGGAAAGAAACCAAATTAAAATCTCCATTTGCGGCATAACACATTGCCTGTAATTGTATTTGAAATTGCAGGTCATCTTTGACCCATACAAAACTCAAAGGAATGTGGCATTGAGCATTGCTTTCTACACCAGATGCATCCATTACTTGAGCATCGTTGAGCTGTACATGCCGGATAGAGTGTTAAGGCAATTTGGACTAGTGCAGTCTATACCAGGTCCTCCAATTGCACCTAAAAGAGGTGGTAAAGGTGGGAACGATTGGACTTACGGGCTTTGGAAGAGTTGGAAGAACCATTTGTTGCCGAACAATAAACGGGTTTTGATTAGAGATGGAATACCATGGGAGTGTACCCCAAATTATCTCCCGTGGTTCAGGAAAGTCTCCCACTTTAGGGTGGCACCCGACCAGGGGGAGGGGAAGGTACAACGGGAGCGGCAGTGGCTTTGTTGGATGGGGCTTTGGCTATGATAGGAACTTCCACATTTGATTTCGGACAGTCACTTGTTCAAATAGGGGGCTACTGACCGACACAAAGGATGGTGAACTTAGCACTTTAGCTCCTACTACTTCAGTAGTTTACTTAAGGCGCTAAAATATTTGACGTCTTATATTTGATGTGTTTATTGTGGGGACTATGACTACTTTTAGATTAGGACTATGACTTACTCTTGGATTAGGGATGCATTACGGATATCGTGTTTTTGGTGTCCCCTTTTGATGATGTTATGTTCAGTGCCTCGTACCTTAATAGGGATGCATTGTGTAGTGTCTATATTGTGTATTTCATGTCCTCGTTTTGACATTATGTTTGTAAGTAAGTTCGACTATGACTTCCTATTGGGGTTTTTTTTAGTTGGTCTATGACTTGTCATTTGTGTATATGATGTCCTCTTTCTGGGTGACTTCAATTATTGGAATATGGATGTATTAGGTATTCATAAACTTCTCATTTGTGTATATGGTGTCCTCCTTCTGGGAGACAAAATTCATATATTTTAAGATGAAACTATGTACAGTACTCATATATTAATATATGGAACTTTTTCAATTCTTCATATATTAAAATATGAAATAACATGAACCAGCCCTAGAACTATTAGTGCAAAAGCAACCCCAGAACTAGCCATTCCTCATACAACAGAAACATGGTTACTCCCTCCGTCCGGATTTGTTTGTCCACAAACATACTTTTTCAAGTCCTAAAATGTTTGTCCATTTTTAAAAGTCAAAAGGATAAAGTAGGGAAGAATTGAGGATAAAATGGAAAAAGAACAAACTAAAAAGTAATGGAAAAAAAGTTGGAATCCCCAAAACGAACCAATAAATTCGGACGGAGGGAGTACATAATTTAATCAAACCACCACAGTAACATAAGTAATGTTTAATCCAACATAGATTGTTCGATCACGCATTGAACGTTTGGCAGTGTGATATTCAAATACGAAGTCTTTGGTTGAGGTCTCCATACAACAATTTGCTTCAATACGAGGCAGCTACCGGCCTTTAGTATCCCGGAAACACTCCTTCTTCGTATGCCTTCTCATGGATGAAGGCCTTTACAGATACTGGGGGATGCTGTTCTCAAAAAAATCAAAAAAATAAAAACATGACTAACCCGAAGTATGATTTCGGTGATAAAAAAAAATGAAAGAAAAATTGGGTAACAAACATTCATTTACCTTCAACTCCAGCAATGGATCTTATGACGAGTTATGCATGCATTATTTGACCAATGCGACAACCTAAACAATACACACGTAGTGAACATAAAAAACATGAGTTTAAAATTTCAGCACAATTGATGTTTTCTAAAAAAATGGTCCAGGTGTACGACAACTCACGAGTGGTACCCCTACAAAGTTTTTAAAAAATTTCACAGAAGCCAAATCTTTGTAGTCAGTGTGTTGCAAGTACCCTTGGCGCACGACAGTTAACCGGGCAGAGTTATTGACGAAATTAGTGTCCTCACTTGGAACCGTCAGGGCTCGATGAAGGAATTCTTGTGCGTTCATGGTCTCCACAGCCTCTCCAGCAGCTTTTCATTCCATTGTCTCCTGAATAACACTAGTAGGGCCTGGAATTCTATGTCTTAGACGTTTTCTTAAACTGCTATCTGCAATGGCTTTACCTTTCTAATTCGGGTCGTCTCTGTTCATTGCTTTCTTTCAACTTACTCTAAACTAAAAATGAGATATTATATATTGTGTTCATTTTGCCCTTTCATTTATATTGTAAAGCCCTTACTCCCGGGGGTTCAAATGTACTTAGTAACACCCGGTATTTAGTGGTGGCGTCATTGACTCGTCCCATCGGCTCGCTTTACGAGGTACTAAATTATAAAGGGTTAAAATCACCTAGACCCCCTCATCTATCACTCATCCACACATACACCCCATCATCTTTAAAACCCATCAACCACACCCCCTCATATTTTAACCCGTATCACTCACCACCCTTCCATCACTACTCCATCCATTTTTTTAACAGAATTTGAAATTTTCCATCCTAACCTAGACTTTTAACCCCATTTTGCCCTCCATACATTCCCCCTCCACTCCTCCCCTTATAAAAGGCTCTCTTCCTCCTCTCATTAGGAAAAACAAAAACCCACCTCCATCTTTCCTCTCCCTCCATCACCAAGCATACTCTTCTTCTTGTTTATTCTTTTATTCTATTTCTCTCTCCTCTCCCTCCATCACCAGGCATACTCTTCTTCTTGTTTCTTCTTATATTCCTATTCTGTTTCTCACTCCCTCCCCCATCCGCCAACACAAATGTCATCCTCTTCCTCTAATACTAGATTTTAAGGCCCTCTTTGTGGATGTGGGGTACCAGCCCCCCTAAGAGCTTCAAACCAAGACCCAAATTGGGGAAGAAGATTCTTTGATTGCATTAACTATAAGGTAAATTCCTGTATAAATTTTTCATAATTTCAAAACCCTAAAAACTTCCATCACTAATACAATAATAGATAAACATCATGCAAGGGAAATTGAAAAGATGTCAGTTTTCTTAAAAGCGTGATAAAGTTTTCTGGAGTGAACTTTTAATCACGGTTGCTAAACAAAGTGAGATGGTATGTTTCTTTTCTCTCGGGTGAGATAAAACCGTGCCCCTTGTTTTCAACTTTTAATCTCACTTATTATAAACTGAGATTAAAAATATTTATGCCAAACTTAAAAATCTGTGACTATCCACTTCGCCCTTAATTCTCAATCCATCTCTCGACAGAGACGCCCCTTCTCATTTTCTGCATCACCCTTTCGCCCTTCCCATTCCCACCCTTCTCAGTCCTCCGCCACTGCCTCCACCACTCTCTCTCCTCCCTTATCCCATCCCGCCCGCCACTTCTACCGAGTACTAGGAGCCGAAATGCATTTCCTGGGGCACGGCATCAGGAGAGCGTACGAAGCTAGGGTTTCGGAGCCCCCGCAGTACGGGTACGAAGCTATAATCTCTTTCCCTTCCTCCTTCCTCTCATTGTGCGAAAGACACGAGAAATAAGTATCTACCTCCCTATATCTATGTATAAATGAACGATTTATATCTTTGTATAAACGAGTGATTTATATCTATGCATAAAGGAACAATTTATTTCTTTGTATAAACGAGTGATTCATATCTATGTATAAAGGAACGATTTACTACGCTATTGTAATTATTGATTAAGCTTGGAGCTCTTGTATTTTATAGCAGTGAAACATTAGGGTGGGAATCTTAAAGAATCCAAAAATTGGTGAAGAAGCCATCTCAATTGGTTAGTTTTCCTTTTTACCCTTTATTTATGCTTTTTTTTTAGTATATTTGTTTTGAGCTAGCTTGATCTAATAGAAGCAAAGTCTTACTTTTTTATTCACCATCTCAGTATTTTTTTCCTCTTCACTTTGTTAACTAATTATTGACAATCACGTCAGGGTATAATGGCTTGGAAGCTCATCTCTTCTTCTGCTTCATTTGGCTGTAAGAACTTTCTCTTATTCTCTACAATTAGTTATGCACTCTCCCGTTTGTGTAATGGACTGCAATTCTGTTCCTCTTACCCTTTGTTCATTGTCCTTGTTCTTTCTTTTCCTTTTTCTATTCAATTGTTGAAAGTTAGGGAATCATTTGTGACTGTGTTTGTAGGTTTGGACGATTTGAGATTCTTTTAATATTGAACTTGTTCAATGGTTAAAATAGGACCACTACTACAATAATAGACATAGATCACACCAAGGAAATAAAAAAAATGTCAGTTTTGCGAATAGTGACATTTCTCTTTAAGGTCTTTCATAGATGGAGCGTAAATTGACTTACGGCTCTTAGGCAATGGTCCTCAGGACTGGGCCTCACTATATTTCCGTAAGTTTTTTCACGTGTTTTGATCGAGCTAAGCCCATAAAGAGCCAAGCCTCAAGCTGCTCGCAATTGCTCGGTTCATTTGAAGCCCTAGACTGCCAAATTGTATCTAATTCGTTTTGCTCTGATTGAGTCAGGTTAGAGCTGCGGAGTTGCGAGAAATTTTAGTGCAACTTGGTCCGGTATGCGTTGATTGGTTGATTATGTTTGAGATGTTTTGATCATTTGATAGCTTCTTTACAGTCAAATTAAATACTCGCCATTTTTCTTTTCGAGTTCTATTGGACATATTATGGTCTCGTACATACTTTGGATGGAGGGTGTAAATTATAGGTTTAGCTATACAGGAGAGAGTGCTCAAAGATAAATTCCTAGAAAAACCTTATAGGCTGAATACTGACATTCATTTTTACTGAAAAAACTAAGACAAGTTTAAACAATAGAAGAAAAGGCACAAAGTGAGGAAGAAAGAGACGTAGAATAGGAACAGCCTACGATATGAAGGGGTGTAAACAGGAACAACAAGAAGGAGGATCAAACAAAATCAATGAGAAACAGTTAGAGCTTAAGACACTACTCATGTCAGTCTTGGATATGTTCATTTAGGATCTTCTTTTGCGGGCACTTTAGCTTTTATTGGTTTCTGTCCAGATATGTCTCGGGTGGAGTTGGGCCAAGTTACTTCTCTCACTGCAGAATTGGTTTATTGGTGAAAAGCTAAAACCAATTCGGAGGATTTTTAATGTGAACCGAACCAAAACCGGTTTTACACATATACCTCGAAAAATATAAGGACTAGGGATCAAACTCATGATCTCACGTATGAAAGGCCACATTCCTTACCACTTGGCTAACCAACTCTTCGTTCTTTATTTGGATAATTATTATATTTATTAGATACCTCTGAGTTATTAACGATATATACAACTTAACCTTCCCAAAACTAATATTCTACCAAACATTCAAAGCCCTAACTCACTCATCTCTCTCTCTAGAAAGTTTCAAGTCTATCGTCTTTCTCTCAAGTTCACTCGTATCACCCGAAATCACTAGTCTCTCTCTATCTAGTAGAAACGGAACCTAGATGGCCAGATTTAAAGTCTCAACATCTCCCTCCCTCTCCTTTCCTTTGTTTCGACTCGAGATGCAACCACCGTCGATGCGAGATGCCACCACCGCCGTCGACTCGAGATGCCGTCAAAGTAGGGGTGTCAAACGTGTGTGCCGTGCCATTCAACTTCCGTGCCAACCGTGCTTCGTGCCGTGCCTATTTACTTCATCGTGCCATGTCGTGCTGTGCCAACCGTGCTATGTGCCGAGCCCATTTACTTCATCGTGCCATGGCGTGCTACGTGCCGTGCCGTTGACTTAATCGTGTCGTTCCGTGCCGTTCCTTTTTTTTATCGTGCCGTGCCGTGCCTTTTTGTCGTGCCGTGCCGTGCCTTTTTTGTCGCGTTGTGCCGTGCCTTATTCGTGCCGAGTCGTGCATTTTTTTAGTCGTGTCGTGCCGACGCCGTGCCTTCTTATCGTGTTATAGTTTAGATGACTCACCACTTGTAAATTCGGATATTTTTTTTTAAATAGTTGAAGTACTTTTTTATTTATTAACTACATGCGTTAGTGCATTACTACATTGTGGTCTACCTTCAACAAATTCCAGTTTGTTAGCTCTCAGATTAGGTATAAGTTGCTACAAACAAGTATTTACAGACACCAAGGATTGCCTCCTCCATCCATTGGAGACACAACAAAAGCTGTGATATCATGAAGCACCAAAGAATGCCTCATTCCATTGGAGACAATAGCAAAATAAAGACATTAAATCAGACATCCAAGGAATGCCTCCTTCCATTGGAGACAAAGCAACATAAAGCAATTCAGGCTATATAAACACCTGCTCAAAATGGTTCCAGCAAGGATCACAAGATCAATAGATAATTGGCTTAGATAAGTATCATCATAGCGAGTTACCAAGGCCTTAGTACCTAATTGGCTAATTCAGTAGTGGTACTGAGTTACCAAGGCCTCAGTAGTCCATCATAGGCTAAATAGGTATATTATCAAAATGGCTCAGCAAGCATCATTGCCAAAAGGCTCATAATTGATAATCGGCTCAGGTATGTTTCATCATAGCCAAAAACTGAAATGGATGCAACATTAAGTTGCCATTTAAGACCCTCATAAGTTGCAAATCACAATTCAGCTAATTTTGTAAGTTTTAACATCGTGATAAGGGGTTGTGTCTGTGGCTTATTCATTTCAGACTAAAACAAGACACACACACACACATACACACACACCCCACAAGAACAACAAGTGAAGCGGGGGCAACATCATGTTGCCATAAGTTGCCACACCTACACACAACTGAAGTGGGGGCAACATCATGTCACCATAAGTTGCCAACCCACTTCAGTCCACATACTGAAATGAATAAGCCACAGACACATACCCCAGCATAATAAATGAATAATAGGTACAAAACAAATGCCATCAATCATTATCTATATCGGAGTCTGCATAATAACCTCTGAATTCATCTTTAGCTGAGCCTTTTTCAATTCCAAGGCGTGCATCCTCCCAATCTTTCAAGCACATGAGACAATCTAAAATGTCTGGAGCTAGTCTGCTCCTCTTCTCATCCAACACTCTTTTACCTGCACTAAAAGCAGATTCCAATGCCACTGAAGACACAGGAGCTGTTAGTAGATCACGTGCCATGATTGAAAGAATGGGATAAATCGTTTCATTTTTTTTCCACCATGCTAAGATATCAAAATTAATCATGTCATTCGCACTAACTGATTCTAGGTCCAAATATTTAAGAAGTTCATTGCGTGAAGTTACAGTGCCACTTCTTAATCCTAAACTTGAACTAAGCAAAGACCAAGATGCATCATTACATGTAGAAGAAGAGGTCAAAGAGGCAGCAGTAAGTGAAGTAATTGCACCAAACTTAGATTCATATCTAGCATACATGACATTCAATAACTCAATCACAACATCAGAAGAAGGTAAAGTAGTAATACATAAATTCGTACCAATCTCTCTTAAGAGCATTGAAACACCCGCTACCTTAATCCTAGGGTCCATTACCGCAGCTAACATAAATAGTGGTGGCATTTCCTCGAAATATTTTCTAAATTTTGCTTCCATATCCACACAAGCATTTACATAATTTGGGTGTGCCCTATAAGTACGAAAAGTGAGACTGATATTGTAGAGATGATTAAGCACAACACAAGAACTAGGATAACGAATAGCAGAACAAGCTAATGTAGCAACATAAAACACTTTCAAAAATTTCATGAACTCAAAACCAATTTTCCAATCAGATGAAGATAAAGAATCACCACGATACCTCTGGTTAACAAAAGCAGATATCACATCACTATATTTCCTACAAGACTTTAACATAAGGTAGGTCGAATTCCAACGAGTCACAATATCAGAATTCATTTGTTTTGCTTTCACATTGTAACATGTAACACACAATTTATCAAATTCTTGTTGCCTAGTTGAGGAAGTACCAATAAAAAGAACATCAGCTCTAATTTTTGAAATCTGTGGTGCTATATGTTTCAAACCATCTTGCACAACCAAGTTAATCACATGGCACACACATCGAACATGCAATAATTCACCAAAATAAGCAGGAGTCAAATTTCTTTTAAACAATGGTAATGAAGCAGTATTAACACTTGCATTGTCAAAAGTAATGCTAAAAACTTTATCAACAAGTTCATAATCCCTAAACACGGCCATAATACTTTCAAAAATCTGATCAGCATCATGAGGAAACTCCACTATAATTTTTTTTCCGCAAAGTCCAAGTAGAGTCTATATAATGAGCAGTGGCACACATATAACCACGATTATTTATACCAAACCACATATCAGAAGTAAAAGCTATCACACCAACTTTAGCAAGTTCACAAATCAAATCTTTTTTAACTTCATTATATGCTTTCATTATATCACTACGGGTTGTATTTCTAGAAACTTTACCAAATTCAGGATTCACACAATTTTGTATAAAATATTCAAATCTAATAGCATCGCCAAAAGTAAATGGTTGTTCAGCTGCAGCTACGTAACAGGCCAGTCCATCTCTCATTTTTTCTTTCGTATAAACAAAATCTGCCAAAGTACTCGCAGATTCACCACTCACTATTTTATCTGGATGTTTATTTCTAAGATGTCTAGCATGATGCCCTGTTCCAGTATCACTAACGCAGGTATAATGCAGGTCACAATAATTACATACAGCCCTAGTTCCTATGTCAATACCATTTTCATCTTTAAAGGGATCATCTATAGAGAAATGTTTCCATACCCATGACGTGCGTCTTCTTTTTGAACCACTACGGGTTGAATTAGTAGGAGTTGAACTTGAATCTGCTGGAGTAGAACCAGAAGGCCCTATTCCAGTGTGAACAATGTTTGAAGCAGCTTCACCTACACTTACAGACTCCAAACCCTGTCCCTTTCGTGCAACAACAGGAACAGGGTCTCCACCATGTTCATTAACAGAAAAATCAAAATTACCAGTATCCATCTACACAAACAAACAGTATAAATCAATGCTAAATGGTGCCGACCCGCTATCTGATCCGAACTAGTCGGGTTGGAAATTTATGGGCCCGACACCGACCGATGGGTGTAGAAAAACCGCCCGAACAAGCTCTTCGGTTTTGGCGGATCGGATCAGTCGGGTTTCAATTAAAAAAAAAAACAGATCTGAGACAAATGGCAGATGAACGACGACAACCTTGGGTAGGTTATGGCGAACATAAAAAATCTCAGATCAGAGATAGAAACAACCTCTACAATTTTTCGTGTTCATATACGTATGAGAGAGAGAGAGAGAGAGAGAAGAGAAGAGAAGATAGAGAGAGAGAGAGAGAGAGAGAGAGAGAGAGAGAGAGAGGAGAGAGATGGGATTTTAGAAAAGTGGGTTTTGAATGGATATTTTGTATTATTGTGGTCTGTGCCTCTGTGGGTCAAACAACTCAAACCCACTCCAGTAATAAATACGTATAAGAAATGAGGGAGTTGGGATTTGATTCTTTTGAATCATTGATGGGACAACACAACACAACTTTAATTTTAATTTACTCCACTTGCATTGGGAACGAAAAATGGAGAGGAGAAGTTCTTGGAGGCCTACAATCACACCTTTTCAAAAATTCAAACATCAAACAGGGTACTCGAAGATGAATAAAAATTTCAAGTACTTCCAATTTTAAGGGTCTTGCAATATGAAAGTGATAAGCACACAAATATGTAATATTTGTGGGCTTAAATTCTCAAATTCTCAAATTTGATCTATTTATTATGTTTATTATTAATTTTTATAAGATATTGCGCATAAGGTTTGTTTTGAGTGTTTCAGGATAAAACAGTATAAATATGGTGCATTTGTTGCGGGAACATGCATGAGTGCAAAGCACTGGATCATTTTGCAATGCAAAAGTTGCTGGAGGAAACTTTGTTGAAATAAAATAACAAAGAAGGAATAAAAAAATAAAAGTGGAATTGGAAGTGTCGGATGGGAATCTGAAATGGGAAAGAAATTGCGGAGCGCGGTTGATACTAGGTTATGTCCTATGGATGCTTGCCAAAGTCAATAAATTACATGAGCTATACCGTTTTATTCCCGGTATTAAAATGAGAAATTTGACTATTCTGGCGCTCCGATCGGACTTCGTTTCGAAAATTAGTCGAGAGCAGCGCAAACACCTCATTGGCATGC
>JAXBDA010008272.1:0-15240 GCA_036023075.1 Gaultheria prostrata | reverse complement strand
TATATATAACCTTATACATTAGAAGATATAATCAATTTTTTTTAAGCATATGAATAGTTAAAGTGGACAACAAATGTGGGACGGAAGGAGTAACTCATTTAATAATGAACCGAGCTGAGCTGAGCCTTGAGCTACTAGCGAAAAGCTCCGTTTGAGTGCAGCCCTAGCTCCACACTAGAAAAAATGATGACCGTTAATACTTTTGTACAGGATCGACAAAATGATGATCGTTAAATACATTTGGCTTATCTACTATTTTAGTCCCTATAAAATACACCAAGTTTCAATTTTCTCCTTACAAAATATTTTGTGTCAATTTCGTCCTTATAGTTTCAGACGAATTTCAATTTTTCCCTTCCGTCAAATTAATGACGGAAAATGTTTATGTGGCAAACGGAAAATGCTTAAAACACCAAAAAATACTTAAAATACTAGAAAAAATGATTAATCTCAAAAAAATGACGAAAAATTATGAAAATTTTAAAATACTGAAAAAAAAATCATTAGACAAAAAGTTTATGAAATTTGTCTAATGATTTTTTTTTGAAATTTATGATTCGTATCAACGAGAGAAAATCATAAAAATATAAAAATATGGGTCGAAGTTAAAAGAAAACCATATAAGAAGAAACACAGGAAATGACTTGTATAGTAAACGGAGGATATGTGATTCCGAGTCTCCGACTACCTCCAAGTATTAAACAAACACTACTCAATAAAATTGAGTACTAGCGTGAGTTTAAGACGGATCATTCTCATCACATAAATTAATTATTTTTAGAAGTTTTTGCACTTTTAGGAGTTTTCAGATTAATAGCTAAAAATGAAAAACTAACAAATCAATACTAAAATACTAGCATCCACGTGTCTTTCTCGTCAAATTGAAAAAATACTCCATATAACTTGACATGTCAACTCTCACTCCTTCGCTGGGGCTGTTCGGGTGTTGTTGCTGTTTTTTTTTTTCCTTGTCGGTATCTTGCCAAGGTCTTCCTTAGGTCTTGAGTAGCTTTTATATACCCTTGTTCCTTTTAATCTTTGTTTCCTTTCAGAGATCAATAAATTTCTTTTCCTAGCAAAAAACTCTCACTCCTTCGTCTTTGGTAGCATACTGGTCATTGTGTTCACATTAAATATTGTGGTTTTGCTTTTGATAAGAACCTAATAATATATTGTTTGCAAATTGTTGAAAACAAACATTGATTTTCAAAACAAACATCTCAACAACGCAAGTGACAAATATTTAAATGCAAACAAAAATTACTCACACCGTCCCAAATTGCTGGTCCTTCTTTCCATTTTGGGATGTCCCAAATTTTTTGTCCAATTTCTAAAAACATTCATCAAAACAGGGTGGCTTTCCAGTTTTACTCTTAAAAAGTACTTTTTCCTTCTCAATTTGTTTGGCCATTATCTTTCATTTTATAACGGTTCTTATAATTTTGAAAATTTTGTATAATAAAACTAATTGATATCTATTAAACAAGATCCATATTGAATATGTTTTGAGTTTTATATAAAATATTAGCCTCACAAATTGGCCATAGTAATTTTGACTGAATTTATGGGCAAAACAGAAAAGACAATACAAAGTTTTCATACCCCTTAAAAACCCATTTCCCCAAAAGGGGCAAGCAAATTGGGACGGAGGGAGTAATAAATAAAAAATAACAAGTACGTCCTAATATTCCCAAGCACCCACGTATCATTTTCAAATCTAGTTTGATCAATTTGGTAATTTCAAACCCAGTATCAAGTTGATAATTTGAACCCTACTTCCATTTCCCATTTAGGTTGTGAGTTTATTGTCATCTTATACATATTTTTTTTAACTTCGATCCATATTTTTATACTTTGCTTATTCCTCATCGATACGAATGATTAATCTCCAAAAAAAGTCTTAGACAAATTCCATAAACTTTTTGTCTAATGATTTTTTTTCGGTATTTTAAAATTTCCATAATTTTTTGTCATTTTTTTTAGAGATTAATCATTTTTTTCCCAGTATTTTAAGTATTTTTTTGGTATTTTAAGCATTTTCCGTTTGCCACATAAGCATTTTCCGTCATTAATTTGACGGAAGGACAAAATTGAAATTCGTCAGAAACTATAAGGACAAAATTGACACAAAATATTTTGTAAGTACGAAATTGAAACTTGGTGTATTTTGTATGGACTAAAACAGTAGATAAGCCAATACATTTTTATAGGATTGATGTTAAAATATTTTTTATCCAAGTAAGTGGAGTAATTGTACAATAGTCGAGACGCGGTATTTGTTCTAACCTCACTAACTACAATACTAACTTCTGCCAAGATAAAAAAAAAAACTTACTGTATTACTTTATCCAGCCGATCATGTTGTACAATCTAGTTGTTAAATAATTCGTAGTATCGCATCGCATTTATCACATGCTGTAATCTGGATTCTGGAAATCAATGTCGATAACCTTGTTTTATAGTACCCCATCTGGAGTCCTCGTTCGAAAAAACATTTCACAACTTTCGGATTTTCTATTAGGATTGGGAAGGAATACACTAGATGTGAAAAATCATGCTCAACGGGTAGAGATAATCCCACAACAAGTTGAAAAAGTTTCATACAGGGAACGGAAATCTCCATAAATAGAGAAACTACACCTAAATCAGCAACGACAACGAAAATAAAGCAAAAGAGGATAAAATCAGCCAGTTGGGATTTCGCTGGATAGCGGCCATGCCGGATCTAATTGCTTATTCACCGGTGGTGGTCGACTGAACCTCCTTGTTTCACTCCTACCCCACCTCGTAACCCAGATGGCGGTTCGGATCCATGGAGAGAAAAAGAGACAGAGATGGAGAATGTTGATGGAGGCCGGAGAGGGTAGGGGTCAGGGAGAGAGGGATAAAGAAGATGGGGAGGCCGGCGTATCAGGTTGCTCACGGATATCTGAGTTACCAAAAAAACTCTTGTTTTATAGCAGGTAGCTCATGGCTGCTTCTTGTCATAATTCATACTGTATCCCCATTTCTCTGAGAACCAACCTCAAGTTTTTTCTCGGAAGCTCGTAATGTGCTGGCCTGTCATTCAAAGTGAGTTTATAACAATCTACAAATTCGATTCATAATGATATTACTAAGTCTAGGAGGGTGCTTTATACTGTATTCCACTTTTTGTTCAGGTTTCTGACAAATTCGTTTCCGTTCTAACTTTAATAAATCCAGGCTCCCCTTCGGCTCTAAATCCAGGCTCCGCCTTAGGCAGATAAGTTCAGATGAAGAAAACTGAGAAATTCCAAGACATGCACAACGCTTTCGGTATTTCATCAAACTTAGTTTTTTATTCCCCCTCCTCTATTGAGGAAATTTCGGTTTGTGAATTAGGAGCAGCACTGTTACATATTTCAGATTCAAGTTTATGCCAGCTTTGTACATATCAGTCAGTATAAGAGGGTATAGAATTCACTGCTGTTGAATGGCTTATCATAACAATTTGCCTTTCCTTTCCCTATTTTTTTCTTCCTCACTATCTACCGTGAGCGCTTCTGGTTCTGTAAGAACAGTTCATTGTCATTCCAACTGATAACAATATTTTCTCGTTAATCAGCAACTCCTCTACATATATATGCGTGCGCGTAGATTTACATGACTTCCATTTATACACGTTATTATAAAGAAATCTTTGTAGACTAACATAACTTCCATTTATATAACAATCAAGGTTTACAATAAACAGATCTGCACGCATACGGAAAACAGGCATTCACTATGCGCCATGTGCTTCAGAAACCAAAACGCTAAAACGATCTCCACAACTAGAACTCGTTCTGATAGAACTAGAATACCCACAAACGTGTCATTCATAATGGCTCGAAAAGCTACAAAATACACTGCAACGAGACTCAGAGAACATAGAGTCCAAAAGCAAGGAGCCCATGCTTTAGGCAGTTTTCAATGAGTTACCAACATCAATGACGAATCGGTACTTTACATCAGCTTTCTCCAGCCGCTCCATTGCAGTGTTCACATAGTCCATTGGAATGAGTTCGATGTCTGATACTATGTCATGCTTAGCACAAAATTCCAGCATTTCTTGTGTTTCCTTCACGCTCCCAATGACACTCGTACCCACAACCTTCCTCTCTGTCATTCCAGATTCCATGTTAGCAAACGTTCAATAAAAAAAGATTCCATCTTAGCAACAATATTGGTTCAGATAAAAAATGTTCTTTTGAAGCTCAAAAATCAGAAACCTGGGGGAGAATAATAGAAAGAAAGACCAGATAAAAAAATAATAATAGAAAGAAAGAGAGGTAGGCAGAGAAGGAGGGAGAACGAGCCAGACAGTAGGAGGACTAACTAGCAAGTTATACTAAGGTGAAATTCTTGTCAAAACTTAGATTGTAATAAAAGCTGATTTTTCAAAATATAATAAAACAAAAATTGGTAGCTTCTTAAAATTAGCTTTTTGTGGGACTCTGGCAATATTTGATCATTTGGGTGCCGGTGCCACATCCAAGTTCAAATCTTGGTTCCGCCACTGTCTTACTCGTTTGGGGCAAGTGGAGGCCGTTTAAGTGCTTCAATAGTTCATTATATGAAAAAAGTGAAATGACGCGAAATACATACCACCAATCATGACAGGTGAGTCAATTGTCTTGGATCCAAGCAAAACAAGTTTCCCATCCTGCTTTAAGAGACTAATCAACGGCATGATAGGGTGAAGCGCAGAGACCGTATCGATAATGCCATCAAAGGTACCCGTAGCAGCCTACATTAACCAACAATCAAATATGAAAATCAGTCCAATCCATGATCGCCGTAAGAAATCAAAAACTCGCTCACCCACCTGCATTTGATCTGCATCACTGCTAATAAGAAACGAATCAGCACCAAGATGTTCAATGGCTTCCTTCTTCTTACTCAAAGATCTGCTAATCACAGTGACCTTTGACCCAAAAGCCTTAGCAAATTTCACAGCCATATGACCCAATCCACCCAAGCCCACAACAGCAATACTCAAACCGGGCTTGTCGAGTTCAAAGTACCTCAAGGGACTGTAAGTAGTGATCCCAGCACAGAGCAAAGGAGCAGTAGCATCAAGAGGCAAGTTAGAGGGAATTTGATACACAAAGTGCTCGTTCACGACAATTATGTCAGAGTAACCTCCATAATTCCAAGTTCCATCATAGTATGTCGAATTATAAGTGAGCATACGTTTGGAGCAGTAGTTCTCAAGATCCTTGGCGCAGTATTGGCATGAGCTAGGGGATCCACACGATCCAATTATGACCCCTACGCCAGCTTTGTCGCCGACTTTAAAGTTTCTTACCTTGCTTCCCACCTCAATCACCTCTCCGGTCATCTCATGCCTGCATTGATCAATTTATTTAGCACACACCACGACGTAAATGTTGTAACTTCCATAGTAATGCTCATGTTTTTTTGGTGTTCTGTAAAAACCCAGTGAAAGATGGTCATCTCATATCTCAGTAAGGTGTACGTTTCAAGTGTTTTGTGTTAGCATAGTTACTATGTGTTCAATGCTTGTTCATGTATTTTGCTTAAGACTAGTACAGGTTTAGTAGCTGTGGGATCTTGACGTCTATGTGCTCGACTGCTCGTCATATAGGGTATCTGATAGGTAGAGTCCTACGATGATAAGAATTGGGGCTAGTGGTCATCACCCAACCAATGTACATGTTAGTTATATGTAGTGAAGTCCTATCATTAGCAATAAGACGACTGAATGTACTATACTGCCGTCTTTCTGTAACATGAAAAGGCTAACCAAGTTTATCCACAGCCATGATTACAGATACACAATTCCTGTAAAGTATTGTGCTAATCTAAGTTTATTATGTGCATAAATCGTCGGGTACTAACGTGGAAATAGCTTACAATACAGTTTGGAACCTGTAGCAAACCTAGGACTTCTGCTCGAGGGGGACCAATAAGGACATAATTTTTTCCGTGAGGCGAAATTAAAAAATTGATTTTGGGTCTTCTAACGTATGTTGAACATTTTTGACAAAAGGAAGGATCAAATCTCAAGAAATCATTGATATGTATCAATGGCACGTGGTATCATAAGGCAACATTAAATCACCAAGTCCAAGTGTGCACCCATAAAAATTAGTATGCTAAGAGCAAAATCGGTATCTTTTTTTTATATGATGGTGTGAAATTTTATGAATGGCGGGCCCTTTATACCTCCGCCCGCTCACAACAACTGCAGAAAGTAATGACTTTGGTAAGATTAAAGTACCAAAATGTATAATTGAGTGAAGTCCAATACTTATTCGTTTCGGGTTGCTCTCATGCGTATATACATTATATGTCCAAGCATCTATGTACATATATATTGAGAGAAAAGGTTTGAAAATGGCAAATACCCAGGAACCATGGGATACTTGGCTGTGCCTCTTTCATTCTTAATATTGTGAAGATCAGAGTGACAGATACCACAATACAAAACCTTTACCTTCACATCTTCTTCCCCTGTTTCCCTGTAAAAACCAATAAATTTCGTAAGCCCTCACACAATATCAATTTCATCATCAACTACAACAACAAGGAAAACATAAAAACTACAATTTATCCAAATTGTGGAGCAAGCTATGGGAAAGTTGGGTGGTCAAATGAGCGATGACCTTATACAACTTACGGTAAATTTTTTTTTTTTTTTTCCGGTTAGTGAATTCATTTCACCAAAAAAAACGAGCGAAAAAGCTACTGAAAATACCACAGGGGAATACCCTGGAAAAACCTATAACCTTTACAGCAAAGGAAAATTATCTACACGTATTTAACCCAAAAATAATAGGAGTATCCAGTAACCAAGCCTCACACACCCTCCTATTTTGAGCTGTAAACGTCACAGAGGACCAAAAATTGCATCAAAAATTGCACCGGCGAGCTCAGTCCAAAAAATTGCACGGTAAAACTTTGCTATTAAAGCCGGAGCAAAGTCTCGGAACTAGTGAGTTGACAGAACCTGTTTTGAACACGAGACCAACGACTAAAAGAGAGCGAATCTAAAACACGTATGAATACTTGATGAATCCATCGAAACCAAATTTATCCAAAACAGAATCAACCGAAATCTAAATCAATCCGGAGAAAAGAGAAGTGAATCGACAGTTTTACGTACCTCCTGGAGAAACCAAAAGGAGAGAGAATGCCAGATGGGTCTCTAGCTGCCCATCCGAAGGCCTTCACTGGGTGCTCCTCTTCTGGTAATACTATCCCATTTATCCCCATTTTCCAGTACAAATCCCCACAGGTATTCAGGTGTCCCGCGAGAGAGAGAGAGAGAGAGAGAGAGAGAGAGAGAGGAGTTTGTGTTGATTGATCCTAGGATGAAGGAACTAGTTATATATACACAACGGTGACGTCATCGATGAGGTGTGAAGGGGTGACTCTCAGGATTATCCACAGTCCCGTACCAAACGATGCGTGTCTTTTAAGCACGTTTCAGACATACTCGCTACAGTAACCCGACCATGGGTACCACCTGTCTTGTAGTACCAATAATGTACCGACCTCTTCGTGAGTTCTCCTCCTCTTACAGCATTCACATTTGAGGCTACCTAAATTTTTTTGTTATATGACAACAAATGTAAAATGTAAGACCCAAAAATTATGTGTTAGAGTGTTGTTAGGGAATGTATGAAAAAGAGATCCGTTTGGCAATTTTAACGGATTTTTAAGTGTTTGTTAGATTTAAAAATAATAATTAAAGTGGGACCCATTTAAATGTTTTGTTCCTTCGGGCTTGTTCATTTGGGGTTTCCAAACCGGATTTTGAAAATCCTTCCTCGTTCGGTTTCAAAAGGAGTTTTCAAGATCGGTTCTCAAAAACCACAAAATAAGGCAGAAAAGCACACTGATGCATACTTTTGAAAACCACCAAGTTTTGGGTTTTCAAGAGGGGTTTTCAAGACCAGTTCTCAAAAACTCATCCAAACAAGGCGTTCCTCTCTCTTCTCTCTCTCTCTCTCTCTCTCTTTCTCTCTCTTCATGCGCTTCCTGATGATGCTTTGACACAACATGCGGCTCTCTCATTCTCTCTCTTCTCCCTTGTGCGCTGCAATACAAGTCACAGGCAGCGTGGCTTTAACATCCGACACAAAAGTGAACCCAAAAAAACCACTCTAAATTGATCAAATGAAGCAACAAAATGCACAAACAAATGTCCTAACTGATGTTTGTCCTAAAAATCTGACACTAAAGTGGCTTAAAAACCTCAAATGTGGATGCTCTTAGGTCCCATATGAATGGCTCGAGCGTGGTTTATCCCTTCGAAAGATCAGCTCGATCCAATAAATTTAAGTGGTAAATTCAAGATTGTGGGTCCTCTATAATTTATATTTGAGATTGGTATTGTATAATTTGTTAGAAATGTTAAGTAGATAATTCATATAAAAAAATTAGATTAATTGGATATTGGTAGCTATATGGTCGGATACAATTTAGATGAATGACCAATATCTCTGGAGAATACACAAGACAAATTTGTCTCAATTGTGTATCTATCAATTTTCGATGCTCATAATTTTTTGAACCTACAATGTGCTCAACATTTGTGAAAAAATCAACGGTTCCGATCTCAAATGAAGATATCAGAGGGCTCACAAGTGATGTCACTACAAGTATATAGTGATTTGGGACACTACGGAAACCCCAAGTCGGTATTTTTACCGCTAAAAAGTATATTATTACCGCTAAGAGTTACTCCCTCCATCCCAATGAGGTCCTTCTTGCATGGGCTTGGGCTTGCTTTGATGATGGGTAGACTTGTTGTGTTTTGGCCCTTCCGTGGGCTTTCATCGAGGAAAGTAGGCTTGACAGGCCCAAGTCTTCAATAAGTGTCCCCTTGGAGAAACATGTATTTTCTTGGACGTAAAAAAATATAATTTCATACAATTTTATTTTAATAGAGCACTTTAATTTGGTGTGAAGAATATTAAAAAATTACAAAGAGAAATATGTTTTTCGGAGGTTAAAAAATGCACAAATTCCCATAGTGGACACTTAAAATGAGATAAAGGGAATAACACACACACACACATATATATATAGGAAGAAGATCCTATAGGGGCTCCCTTACATAGCTTATGTAAGGGATTTGTTGTTCGAGATTGAATTTCGACAATCCCAACCGTTAGATGCGTTTAAAATGTGTGTTTTAAGGTCTAACGCGAGGATTTATTAAAAAAAAAATGACCGAAAGGGCTTGATCCAAGCATTTTTCGATAAAAAACGTTATACATAGCATTTTTTTCAAAAACTGATTGGATCAAGCCCTACCGGGTATTTTTTTTTTTACGAATCCTAGCGTTGGACCTTAAAAACATGTTTTAAACACATCTAACGGTTCGGATTGTCTCGGATCATTGAAATTCAATCTCGAACGATAAATCTCTTACATAAGGCTTATGTAAGGGAGCCCTTATAAGATCCTCCTCCTATATATATATATATATTATTTATTTACGTATAACAGTATAGATCGTCATAACAGTATCGGTTGCAATATCGTTCGTAATGGGATTCAGTACCTACCGATATTGTTACGTATCACTGATATTTCAAGCCATGGACCCAAGGCTGTGATCAAGACTCTCCTTTATTGCTCCATATTTTGTATTTTCTCATAGGCGGGCTCCACACATGACCAAAGGTAGTCACTTGAATACCTCCAAAAATATTTTTACGAAAATAGTTGAACGTCCGGTCCAAAAATAATTAAACACTCAGTCCAAAAATAGTTGAACACCAAGTCCAAAAAATCAGACCACAATTCAATTCAATGGAATAATCCAATTACAACCCATAAAAAAACCAAAAAAGAAAAAGAGAGGAAGAAAAGTGCGTGTTACATAAATCCCAATACATCACGAAATCAATAAATAAATAAAACATAGAACAAAAATAATGTAGAATAAAATATCAAAAGCTAGTAAATTAATACTTTGAAGACCTGCACTTGTTCGGTTTCCCCTAATGATTTCCCAAAGTGATCAGAAAAGAGAGGAATAAGAAAAGTCAAAAGAGAGGAAGACCTACACTCGTTCACCCTGTTTGGCTGGAGAGAGAGAGAGAGAAAAGTGGGACCTAGCTCACTAAAAGGGAAAGTGTATGTACTTAAATATAGTGGGACCCATATACAATACTTTGAAAACCAATTTTGAAGTCTTTTTTCAAAAAGGATTTTCCAAAACTGGGTTTGGAAACCCATCCGAACAAGGCCGACATGTCCTGATGTCCATCGCTGATCGTCTAAATGTTTTGGTTAGCTTATAGAATTATGGACAAGGTTAAAATATGAAAACTTGTTTAGGACATCTGTAAAAATCCCAAAAGATAGTCCACAACGCTATACAAAAAAAAAAAAAAATTGAATTTCTGTTGACAAATGTATATGAGAAAGTTCTCTTTATGCGTAGTAAACAAATTTCGCCAAATGGAGGTATTGTTTTTTGACCGCAGTATTTGTTCTGCTATACGCATTGTGCACATCAATGGTTGATTAATTGAGTTAGTAAAACTAAAGCAATTTTTTAACACTCTGTTTCAAATTTCTAGAGCCGCCACTATATTTTTTAGATTGTTGAGAGAGATTACCCAACAAAATGTGAGGGTGTTCTATTGGTAGAGGTTCGGGTTCAAACTTACTTGTGCAGGGTAGTTCGAATCAACATGACTTATTAGTTAGACTGTTGTATCTTGATAGAGAGAAGCCATATCGGAGTTTTGCTGCATCGATGGTGTTTCAAAATTTTACTATTCACTATATTCGTTGCAGCCCACCTCCTTTGCTCCACCATATAAACCAATATATTTCAATAACTAGGTGTTCGAGCCAGTTTACACTCACCTCGAATAATCTTCGGAGACTAATCTTCGGTTTCACTTATTCCTAAGTTTAGTGGCAAAAGGTCAGTTGTTTTTTTAGCACTAGGCGGTATTTGTTGGATCAGGTGCTAACCAACTCATCTAAAAGCAATTGCTGTTAGAGGAAGGCGCAACTTAATCTTAATCTTAAAGGGCAGCGCAAAGCCCCACACTTAGCGGCAAACGGACATAAGGCGCTTCGCAATGCTGCCCATACAACATCGACGGGTGAATGGAGTATTGTTTTTTGACCGTACTTTTTCCAAATTGAGGTAGGAGTATTGTTTTTTGACCGCACTATTTGTTCTACTATACGCATTGTGCACATCAATGGTTGATTAATTGAGTTAGTAAAACTAAGGCAAATTTTTAATATTCTGCTTCAAATTCCTAGAGCCGCCACTATATTTTTTAGATTGTTGAGAGAGATTACCCAACAAAATGTGAGGGTGTTCTATTGGTAGAGGTTCGGGTTCAAACTTACTTGTGCAGGGTAGTTCGAATCAACATGACTTACATTAGTTAAACTGTTGTATCTTGATAGAGATAAGCCATATCGGAGTTTTGCTGCATCGATGGTGTTTCAAAATTTTACCACCCACTATATTCGTTGCTGCCCACCTCCTTGGCTCCACCATATAAACCAATATATTTCAATAACTAGGTGTCCGAGCCAGTTTACACTCACCTCGAATAATCTTCGGAGACTGATCCCACCATCTACCAAGGGGGGCCCATTTAAAGATGGAGCAAAATTTCGTATGCAGTGGCTCCAATTAAAGGAGTTGATCATAGCACTTGCAAAAGCTTAGAATGTAGTAAACCCCTCATTCTCGAGTCTTGATCACTATGGAAATCGTGGATCCTCCCTGTTGTCACTAGCCTGATATGGCGCAGTTTCACTGAAGGAATTTTTGATATCTGTATGGGCTTGTAGCCCTAGCTATAAACAACATAGAGTTAGCTAGATCAATTTTCAAGCAACAAATCAAATCATCCTCTCGTAGTGAAGCAGCTGCAACGATCATGGATATAGCCCAACAACCTTAGTTGGCCAAACCGCATAAATCTTGTGTTCTTTTGTGGTTGTTCTTGATTGTTTATACTTTGAGATATTCATGTTCTT
The DNA here is from genome assembly GCA_036023075.1 of Gaultheria prostrata. NCBI lineage: Eukaryota > Viridiplantae > Streptophyta > Magnoliopsida > Ericales > Ericaceae > Gaultheria > Gaultheria prostrata. The sequence goes on along the minus strand of JAXBDA010008272.1, from coordinate 3,236 downwards.
CGGTTTCACTTATTCCTAAGTTTACTGGCAAAAGGTCAGTTGTATTTTAGCACTAGGCGGTATTTGTTGGATCAGATGCTAACCAACTCATCTAAAAGCAATTGTTGTTAGATGAAGGCGCAACTTAATCTTAAAGGGCATCGCAAAGCCCCGCACTTAGCGGCAAGCGGACATGAGGCGCTTCGCAATGCTGCCCATAGAGCACCAACGGATGAAGGTGGTTAGTCTTCCCATTACGCGCTCAAGTACAGGGTGGATGTTGGCCCCCATAAAGCCAACAGTATTGGTTCGAGTCCAAGCGGGCACAAGTTTGAGGGTGTGCGGACAACACATTCTTGCGCCCCTAGCCCTCTTGGAAGTTCGGTTGTGATTCGGTATGTAGGCCTCAGTGAGTCGTCGGTCAAAAACCATGGGCCATTAATTGTTGTCATATGAGACTTTCACGGGTCTTGAGTCTCTATGATTACACCCAAAAAAAAAATTGTTACATTCAGTCGCCTCTAGTCCAACATCCTTTACAAGGCTTTTTCATTAGCAAAAAGAAAGGGTGAGCTTTAATTCTGATGCTGGAAAGTTGATAATATAGAGGTGTTACCGACAGAAAAAGTGTTTATAAGCCGCCTCCTTTTGGCAGTACGTCACACACCCAAGGCTTGACCTTTCTCTTTTGCCATCGTCGGAAAGCATAGCATATGTGTCTTACTATGCCGACCATTTGATGGGCACCAATTTTTGTTTTGTGCTTTTTTTGGTAGGCCTGATGTTGAGAATTTCATAATTTGGCCAAATCTCATACAAACTAACAAACGCGGAAAAATAACACAAAACTCGAAAACCCGTTTAGCCCAAAAAGCCAAGTTGATTTTTATTTTTTATTTTTTGGAACCTTCCCTAATTGTGAGATATCCATGCCAATACTCTAATATAAGTAGGGTACACACCATCCCGTTAGCCTGCCCAACCTAGACTGTTTAATTTTATTTATTTTTGCCTCGGGATATGTATTTAGGCACATTGGGTCGGGCCGGGTAGAGTTTTTAAGCTCTTTTGGTAAATCAATTACGCTTGAGAATATCTCTTAAAATCAAGCCCGGCCCGCCCAGCTCATATAGAATAATGGCATGATGTGTGTATGTATTTATACTACTATAAAATATTACCCTTGTTTTTATACATATATCCCTTGGTCTTCATATAATTATGATTGTATATTCTAATTTACTGTATAATAATTGGGAAGATTAATTTACTTGGGTATTATATACTTCTTGGCTAGTTAGGCAGGCTTGAGAAATTAAACTTTATATGAAGCCCGATTATTAATGTGTTGGGATTGGGTATGCACAAGTCTTGTTATTAAATAGTATAAATCCGGCACAAACTCAGCCCGACTCGATATATTAGGTGTTTTTTTAGCAAGTTGGATATTTGTTTTGCAAAAGAAAAGTAGGTAAAGTTATAATTTTTTAACTTTCTGATACCTCTCGCCAAGACGAACTAATTATCACAAAAGTTTGACGTAAAACTAACAAACGTGGGAAAAAATTGAAGAAAGACAAGACCCAAACAGCCAAGTGACTTATTTTGGAAAATACCCCTTTAGGATATCACCAAAATAACATAATCAAATTTGCCACACTAATTTTTGATTATCAATTTAGTGCACAGCTAAAGTTAACAACTCCACACACTTGTGAGTCCTATAACTCTTGTACTACTTCATCCAATGGGAATCAAATCTTCTATTCCAAAAATCCTCTATTTCGGTGCATTTCCGGCCCTTGGATCGCCTAAAAATATTAAAACAAAAAATAAAACACAAACAATCCAATGATCCAAACACTTCGAAACAAAGGAACACAATTTTTTTGGAACAGGGGATCTCAAACGCATCCAATGCCCCAGTCCCCAGACTCCCCACAGCGCTTAACCTTTTTGCTATTTTGACAGCTGCTTCTTCTGCTCTTTGTTACGGAGTACTGTGGAAAATCTTAAATTTACAATTAATTGGACAAGAATTAAGGTTCATATAGCATTAGGATGCACGCAATATATAGGCCCAGTTTCCCATTTGATTTTATCAAAAATTTGATAAAATCAAGAGTTGATTTTATCAAAACTTGATAAAATCTTGATTTTATTAATTGAAAAACTGGGTCATAATAAGTAAAAATCCGATTGCATTAGTCATAATCGTTTTTATTCTATTTTTTTATGTTGTACTTCAATTAACAAGATAAATAAATGAATCAAATTGCTGACCCAAAACGATACTCCATATCAAAACGTATTAAAAAATAGTAGATGCAAATCTTATTAAAACGTTAACACCGATGGTTGGCTTGGTGGATTTTACTTCCTCGTAAGATCTCATGTTTGAATCTTCTAATTGACCCGGTGTATAGCTTCGCTCTGATATTAATTGAGCTTTTCGTAAGTAGGCGGTCGAATATGGTCATCAAAATTAGTGAACTCCAGAGTTAACAAAATAATCATATTACAACGCTACTCTGCAAGTTGTGGTTAGCTCATGCGGTAGAACTCTTGGATGACCCACACTTCATTCCGGGATTAGTTTCATTCCCCCTCCCCATGCAATAGATTAGGAATGACGAACGGAAAAAAAAACACGTTGCTCTAAATGGGGCCCCACTTGTGGACGATGGGATTGATCTTCCAGTATTAGTCAAGATGCACGAAAATTCCCAAAAAATCTGCACGATTCTCTTTTTTTTGTAAGGGCTGGAGGTTTTTAGGGTTTAATAGTTACGGAGGGAAACAAAGCATGGAGAATCAAGGCAATGACTCTTCTTCTGCCATCTCGTGTGAGGTAAGTCATGTTTTGAATGGTAGCATATTTGTTTAGAATCAACTCCTTTGTGTCTCTCCGTACAGAACTTTATTGAAATTATGCAAATGTATAACACAAGTCCTAGAGGGGGGGTGAATAGGACTACCAACTTAAAAAATAACCAATTCTATGTAAGGGACAATCACCCACACTCCATGACCAATCAAACAAAACAACAATTTTGATATGGAGAATTCAAAGTAAAGGAGACAATGCACGCAATATACGTGGAAACTACTTAGGGTCTAACACCCTAAACATAAAACCACGGCCTTACTTCTACTTATATTTCATAATTCAAAAGGTACAAGAGGTTCAAAGACAAGGAATTTTACCCACAAGTAACTTGCAATTCCTAGCTCCAACTCTTGAACTAGCACCCCGT
>JAXBDA010008271.1:0-15240 GCA_036023075.1 Gaultheria prostrata | reverse complement strand
GCCCTTTTGTGCCACTTTCGAGCGCTCCTCTCATTTCCTGTAGCGCTCGCGATGGGTTACGATCACTTCCACGCTCCGTTGCGACCTTTCCATGTACCTCTCATCCGCGCCGAAATATCTCAATTTCTTGCAAATTAAGCACAAACACAAAATCCAACCACGTGCACGAATTAAATGGAAAATGAGGATTAACCGCACGTCTAACGCGCTCATTCTTTCCTACTTAGGCGCTTAAATTAATGGATTTTGCTCGCCTCACTAAGAAAAACATTATTTGTGCAACACATTTCATATAATAGGGTTTAAGAGTTCGCTAGTTTCAGTGATGTTGATATGTGGGATGGAGACTGAAAGAGTTTAACGAATTGCTATCCATTTTATTGGATTAATTGGCAAGGGGGAGCAGAAAAATCAGTTCAAGCTTAACTAATCTCCAGAATTATAGTACCTATATGTTGCTGAGGAGTGAGGGGTACGTGTCCCGTGAACTTGGTCTTGCTCAATCTAAAAGTGCCATATAGGTTAACAGTGCCACTATTCCAAACTCAAAGAGATTAAAATGCTTGTTGAATGCTTGCTTTGCTCTACATTTCAAAATAAGCTATATAATTCTGTTCTCTGATTTTTTTGCTGCTGTTTGATATGTTACGTTGTGCTGAAGCTAATCCTCAACAAGGAGCCACTCATGTTCTAAGGAGCATGCTGGCCCTAATATATTCCCAATCATGGTAAGCCTTCGCTTTTCAATTGAAAATCCTTGTGTTTCTTTCATACTGGTTTGATGTTCTTACAATAATGATGCAGGGTATCATAAAGAACAAAGACAAGGTTGTTATGCACCATTCTTTCTTTGGCATAGTTAACTAGAAGGGTACATCAAAATCGACAGCTAGACGTAAAAGTTAGGTGATAACGAAGTGTTTATGAATTCCAATATCAGCATGAATCTATAGGAACAAGCCGTTAAAAAAAATGAATCTATAGGAACAATAGATGCATCTATTTAAGGGATTCAATTTACTAATAAATTAGCAGCAAGGAGCCCATCAAAGCAGAATTAAATAGTTTAAACCATTGGAAAGACATGCCTAGGAGGGGCAGGCAGCTACGAGAAACTAGTACCAGCAGACATAAAAGCTAAAAAAGCGTGGATAGAACTTCACTCACATAAAGGTCCCTAGTAGAATAATACATGTTGAGAATTTGTTCGCCGAGTACCTAACAGCTCACTACCATGAATGTCATCTCCCACGGACTCTAAGACTCCACGATGCCCGCTTGATGCACGATGCTCGCTAGTTGCACGATGTCCACTACTTGCATCCAAACCCTGCATATAAACTATTGTCAATACAATTTTCCTTGAACATCAAATGCAGCAATCACAAGCATCAGTAAACTTCAACTTTCGTGTAACCAAAAACTAGACAGTTTCACAAGCACAGTTAACCTGTTTGGAGGCATGTACTCCTGCCTGGAACTCATAGACGTCCATTCGAGTCTGGATATTCTTCAAATGTTCCATGAACTTCTCATTCAACCTTCCTTCAATCTCACTGGTAAGCCTTTGTTCAACCTCCTCTCTCACACGTTCCTCCATCTCAGTAGTAAGCCTTTGCTCAATCTCAACAGCAAGCCTTTGCTCAATCTCACCAGTAAGCCTCTCACGTGCTTGATGAGTGATCTCATCAATTGTTGAAGCTGAGGACACCTCTGATAGGCCTGCATTCTTCTTGTACACTGCACTTCGAGGAACACCTGAGCCATGAGTAATGCAATAACCATGTCCATCCTCTCCGAACACCTCATGGAAAATCTTGTCACAGATCTCTATCGTTCGAAGTGGCTCATCTATTTGAAAGAGTCAGTCATTATAATCCTCCTATATTGTCAAAGGAAAAACATTAGCATACATTCATTGGGAAAAAAAAAGTACTCAACATAGAAATTGAAAAGTTACTGGACAAGATATGGTCATACCACAAAGTCTTTAACATCAAGATCGTTTGGATCGCGTGTCTTAACAAAGACACTCATTTTGTCTATGACATCTCCAACAACCTTCATCTAAGATCATCGGACAAATAAGAATTATCTATTGCTCATTTTTTTTTTTACAAATTCAATCAAATAAAACACAAGAAGCTTTACCTCATGTCGTATTTGTGCAAAGTGATTTCGACCAGTCCTATGAGCAGGGCCACGAAGGCCTCAACTTAAGGAATTCGTCTTTGCTCTCGCCTTCATTAACAATTCAATGTATATATTAAGTTTTATGTTGTTAAGAAGTTGAGTGGTTCAATAACAACTATGGGTGAACCAACTATTGCAACATTATTACCTTTAAATGCTTATTCCTCCAATATTTTACAAGGTCTGCCCACTAATCTGGCAGGATATTTTTGGCACTTTCGAGAAAATATTTGGATCATCTTTGTTCGGTTTATAATCGTTGTTCTTGGCCCTACTTTTGTGGTCCTTCCACAACTTGTTGGATGCCCTCATTGCAACCGAATAAAACTCTTCCAGACAATCCATCACATTATCCTGCAAAAAATAGGCAAAATATGGAGGAAAAACTAGATTAACAGCAGGAATAATAAGTAAAATTAGTAGCAGGGAGCCTATTATTTGTACCTGAATCTCTCTCCAAATTACCTCTTTGATATCTAAGGGCACCATCCATTTCAGGTATGTGAGTGGAACTCGATGGGGATTGCGCACCATTAAACCAATTTGTCCCTTTAGCTTTTTACCTTTTTTGTTCAACGGTTGGAAATTATCATCAAACTCTACCTTTAACTTGGTTCCAGTGCCCCATTGCTTGATCCCCTTTGCGGAACCTCGTCCACGCCTTTCACTTGGTGGGTTAGGCCTTCCTACTAGACAATTAACAGCACAATCAGCCAACATGGACTTAGCATAATCAGCCAACAATAAATAACATAAGTGTCCTGCACAATTATAGCAAAAGTTTCTAAAAATTGTGCGTCTTATTTCATACCTGAGTCACGTGACGTAGTTTGGCGCGATTGTGATAGTTCTGTCTCTTGTAAGGGTGTCATCCATTGTCAAGGAGTTCAAAACATTAGCAACTCTTAAAATGGTGAGCACCACCCTCAACCAAGGCTTGTCTGAACTGTAGCATTGACTCACCTCGACTGATTCCTGTCCTCCCTTGACCCGGAATTTACAAACTACCTTCAACAATGTCACGCCCTCAATTTTATAAAAGATATTATTTCATAATTCCACATGGAGGTCAACAAACTCCACCGTCAAAGTCAAAGTCTACGGTCAAATTACAATAAGTCTACGGGTCTCCCGTACCCCAAATGTTATTACATAAAATTTTATACTGATTACATGATTGAAGTCACGAGATGAAATTCAAAAGAAATAAAGAAAGAAAGACGTTTACAATGTTGTCTTATCAAAATAAGTCCGAAAACAACAAAATCGTTCCTTCAATGGTCTTTCAAAACATGCAAGCACACCTCACGCAATCATCCTTATGCTCCATGCTCGATACCTGAAATTGTTAGGGTGAGCTCACTAGCCCAGTAGGAAAACGTCTATCTATCCTACTTGGAAATGCGATGCACATGAGGTAAAGACAAGAAGATGTAGGCCGACACAAGGTTAGAGCATTTGCAAATAACATAAAAGAGATAAACAAGCTTGAAAGTTCTTATAACGATTCAATGTTCACACTACCATGCTCAACTCGTACCCGACACGTACCCAACACGACGTGTGAGTCCAAAGTGCTCATTTTTCGTATTACATGTCCATCATTATCATTTCATCATCACATTCCTCGCGACACGCCCGGAGGCGCGGACCGAGTATCCTTTCGGGCATACCATATAGGCCCTGTGTCCACTTTCCCCTTGGTCAAGGTACATTCCTCGCGAAACGTCCATAGGACGAACCGAGTATCCTTCTGGGCTACCATTTAGGCCCCGTATCCAATGTTGCAAGTTCACAATTTCATTTGTTAAGTTTTCATGTTAACCTCGTGTCAAACGTGATACATGTGTCGAATCGTCCATACATACGCATCTCATAAACCCGACTCGACAATTAACCAATCAATGCACCAACCGTATATGCCAAACTTCCGTTAGTCTTATCAACGCAATAGTACACTCAACAACAATAATTTCCCATGGCTAATAAGTATCTAAGTGTTACCAAATCAAGAAACCACATCATGTGAGTGGAAAACACGTTCGGAGGCGAAACAAGTGTAAAGGAATAGACCAAAACTCAAAACATGGATTGTCCAACAATCTGCCAAAACCGCCCGGTCCCGCCCGGGCAGAAATTTCAGACAGCGCAGTCAAAAATTGCTTAAAATGTGATTTTTGGGGATTTTGCTCTAAAACTCCGATTTCAATGATTCCAAAGCCAAATATCAATAGAATGAAGTGTAGGGGAAAGATTCAACAACTAAATTAAGTGGGGAAACATTAATCAACATGAATCAAGATTTTTCCCCAATCAAAGTTACACAAAAATGGTTTTCAAGTGGTTTGATACAATCTAGCAAGAATGTCATCAAATTGAGCTACAAGGGAGTGATGTATCAACTAATTTACAGGGAAATCACATGGAAGCAAAAAATTAACATGTGTTAATCCAAAAATGACTAGAAATGTAATTTTCAAGGGGATTTAGCATGAACAAAAGAGATGGGGAAAACAATACACACACACACACACACATCATATTTACAAGTAGAATTGATAGAAATTCCCCTACCTCAAGCAAGGATCTTGGAAACAAGTGTGGGAAAGCAACCCCTAGCTTCAAATCACCAAAACCACCAAGTCTTGAGCTTTCCAAAGCAAACCCAAGAAGAAATCAAGCTCCTATACTCCAATGTTGAAGGATTTGTGAGAGGGTTGGGTTGGATTAAGAGATTTTTGGAAGAATATGGAGGAGAGATGAAGAAAATGGAAGAACAAGAGTGGGGGGGAGGGGGCCGACCTCTTTTAATGGGGTTGTGCTCTCTCTCTCTCTCTCTCTCTCTCTCTCTCTCTCTTTCTCTCTCTTTCTCTCTCTCACATACACCACACATATACACACACTTCACTTTAATTCAAAAAAAATTACACCCTAGGTCCAAATTTGACTTGTGTATATAATATGTGACCACAATACTTATTTTCATAAACCAAACTTAAGTTTTCTTTACTTTACTTTATTTATGAAAATAAGGAAGTACCCCTCATTTGGAAACAATGGCATTTCCAAAATTTTGAAATTTTAATCACATCAAAATCTCATCCCCTCACTTTTATTACAAAACTGAAAAGCGACACATTTTTCTCCGAAGAAAATGGGTGAAAGACGACTTTGCTTTACTCAAAAATAACTTCCGATTATACCGTTGTGATTTGAAAAATCCAAGAAGCAATTACCGGGACTTTTTATCCGCCATATCGAAATTTCTCCAAAAAGTGATTTTTTTTACACGGTCCCTTACAAACGAACTACTTGGGGTCCCCAACAAAGTTTTCCAACATTCAATTCGTTGTGGACTAGCATTAATTAATTCCTAGACAAGTTCTTAGATTTAAAAAAGCCTCAACAAGCATGTTTTTCCCAAACTTCCGAAAGCTTTCTCACCACATTCTTTCAGTCATGCTCTCTTTTGTTTAAATGGAAATAGTTAGTGGTTATTCAATGTAGATCCAACCCAATCTGTACCCCAGTCCCCAACCCATGACTTGTGTGGCCTCTCATCGTATTCTAGCATTCCATGACTAATCCATTTAATAATCTTTCCATCTTTAGTCCGTGATTAGTGCTTCCTTTAACTTCACAGAAATGCATTCATAAGGTGATACCTTCATTCAAAGGCAGTCATTTCTTTTTTCTATTCAATTCAATCATCTCAACATCCTTGTTTTGGGGGGACATTATTTGAACATTCTTATCTCTTAAGTGACCAACAAAAGGCAGCATAACTCCAAGCCTATCTATAGCTTTCTTTGAAACTTAATCATCTGGTTCTTGAGGTCCCTAAGGAATTGTAAGGATAGAGACACAAGCTCAAGTGTTTTATGCACAAATACCGGGAAATTAACATGAATATAAAATAGAATAATAAGAACTTGGACATATACATGTCAACAAGATAAACACGAGACAATCGTGAGGGATCGAGGTGTTAACAAAATCAATCTAATTTCCTTGCCTTCTAGTAGTTTTCTCAAAATGAAGTACAAGAACATTTGACAACATGGCAAGGATAATCATCCGAAAAGAGTTAGCAGCAAATTGAGGGTAATATCAAAATAATGTTATTGCAGAAAGAGTTTAAATCCAATGCCAAACGAAAAATTTCACTACGAATGGCCTTATTAACATCCGTGGCAAAAAAATGGATATCTAGAAATGATTCTGGTAAATGGTGAAGCAAAAAGAGAGAGCGCATCAGAAAGGGTAACTTACATGTATAACTAGAACCGGACAGTTGACATTTCGTATTTTGTCCACATTCTGAAGATATGAGCAGAGGTTTCTCAATATATAACAGAGAAATAAAACATCGAACAGAAGAGATCAGAAGAACCACATACTGAAACTCAACTTACTTTGAAAATGTCAAACCAGAATGTCAATTTTACGTGTATAAAACTCCAATGCCAGAAAGGATGGTACTATGAAGAATAACACCTCTTAAACTCTGCAAACGAGCAGCCAAGTGGAGCGTGGGACCACTTCCAACCGATTGGCCATACAAAATCACATCCTCCTCCTTAACTCCATGGTCGTTCTTCAAACAATTATAGACAGCCTCTATGTCGGAGTATGTGTTGAACTCTGACGGCTGTTTTAATAAAAGCAGTAACCACTTCTCAGTAATAGATTTAGACAATTAGCCAAAACATGAATGATCAGAAAAAGGAGCTCGAATTCTTTCACAATTGAACTTATCTTTTCCATCAAATTTCTGAGTTTTTGGAGAGGCAGTTAATAACTAGGAGTTCGTACATAGCCTCCTATAATTTTCAGACCAGAGATCAACTCATATGAAGATTAGTTTTATGTTATAATTACCTTACCAGAGGATGCTCCATACCTAGAATAATCATAGCTGCAAAATAGCAAATGTGGGGAGTCAGTAAAAGCCCTACATTAAAAGCTGCATGAAAGAGATCAAATCCGACTAAGGTTTTTTGATGGTGAAAATGACATCAGCTCCTTGTATTTCGCCTGTATATACTCACCGATGTACTACCAAATAAGTACAAGCTTTTTCATAGAAACACCGCAACAAACCGAAAAAATTTACAACAAAAATTGTCCGAAAAATGCATAAACAACCCTAGTGTCATTTGGCACATGCAGACTCATCACCCCAGTACATTTCACTGGCAAAGAAACATCAAATAGTTGTGACTCTTCAACGCACAACAAAAAAGGAAAACCCAAAAAAAAAAAAAAAAAGATGGAATGAAACAAGGGCTTAGCTGTTGGAGCAATGATAAATGCAACAAACCCAAAAATCGCAAGCCAAAAAACACGTTTTTAGAAGAGCACAACAAAAGTTAAACCGGGTACATAACCAATGCCACCCACAAAACCGAAACTCATGCATTACTTGGAGGCACAAGCAAAGAAAAAGCTCGAAGATGAGCAAATATAAACAAAACCACCGACCATGCTGTCTGAAATTCAATTAGAACAATCAGACACACAAATCAGGAGGGGGCGGTGTTCAGCTAACATACAATCGAGCAATTAATGGAACGTCATCGGGAGCCATAAAATTGCACAAGTGTTAGAACACAGCAAAAGCAAAGAAAAAGCGACTTATCATAAAACATCCGTAATTTACTTAAATGTTTAAACACTTAATAGGATCGCTTTATCAATGTCTGCCCTTTATTGTCTAATTCTTATTACACCGGATAATAAGAATCAAAGATCAAACGTTTAACGTCTAAACAGTTCAAAAAAACGTTTAACGTCTAAACCTCAATCCGTAAACTCAGATCTCTTCCTTCAACCCAAAGCTCAAAGATCAATCTTGCAAATGCTGAGGTTAGTGATATTCCTCCTATTGGCGTCCCCTTCCTCTGCCGTCAGATACCGCCACCTTCTCTCCTTTCCACCGCCACCAGTCAACTCCCTACCACTCTCCACATGCCCCACAAACACTACTACCACGACCACGATCATAAACAGTACGATCGTGAACAACTACAATTGCTTCGGGGAACCCAATAACACCACCACAAACAAACCCATGTCAGGTTTGAAGAAGTTCGAGTTGAAACTGGCCATCATTGTTGCAATCCTGACGCCATTGGTCACCATCTCTTCTATAGTCACGCTTAGAGGTGTCAAACATGCGTGCCGTGCCGTGCCATTCAACTTCCGTGCCAACCGTGCTTCGTGTCGTGTCGTGCCGTGCCTGTTTACTTCATCGTGACGCGCCGTGCCGTGACATACCGTGCTTCAAGCGTGCCATGATAGGCCATATTACTTTACCGTTCTGTGTCGGGTCGTGCCTTTTTTAAATCGTGACGTGCCGGGCCGGGCCGTTGACTTAATTGTGTTGTGTCGTGTCGTGCTTTTTTTTATCGTGTCGTGCCTTTTTTTATCATGTTGTGTCGTGCCGTGCTTTTTCGAATCGTGTCGTGCCGTGCCGACCCGTTTACTTAATCGTGTGTCGTGCCGTGTCGTGCCTTTTTAAATGGTGCCGTGTCGTGCCATCAATTTTCATCATTTATTCTATGATTCTTACAACTATTACTATTGGTAGTTCAGAAACTTAAGTTTCAATGATCAATTTTCTCCGCCCAATCCTTACTACTATTGGATCATTCTCTACATGATTGACCACGGAATCAAATGAATTATGAGTACAAGACTACAGCTAACAGTCTCATCAAGTTCAACAAGAAAAAGACAAAGAATCGCATATTGCAAATCGATATATTATTACCACCACTTTCTTGTAGCAGGAATATATATCATCAATGTACTCAACCACTGCAAGTGGGTTTCTGTTATCAACGTTGTCTATGATCGAAATTGGCTCTTCAGATATGTCTTACATTACATCCTCGTTGGCTCATCCTAGATAAAAAATTAGAATGAGTCCCCATTGGAATAATAGACCAACGCACAAGGCTTTGATATATAAACAATAACAAGCCACAGTACTACAAGAAAATTACTTTGTGTACACAAAAAGTACCTCAGGCAATGACTGCTGCTGTTTACCAACCATTTCTGCAGCAAATTTTCTAAAGCAACAAGATCGATTAAGCAAATTAAAACTCAATAGAAGCATAAAATTGAGTAACATTCAAATGTACTGAGAAATAGCAAACGATGGGTCTGTTACTGACCTAGTAATTGGTCGATGTGTTGCAACAGGACGAGCAATCCTATTAGGGAGTCCATAGGTTCTGAATATACAAGATGTTGAAGGTCAAAATGGGTATTAGAATGATGATTCTTGATGCACTTGTCCAAAAGAAAATTTGAACCATAAAAGTAAATGTATGAGTTAACAGCGTTAACTTAACGCAAAGGTTTGGACTAGGAAATTACTCAAACAATGGGCCTCTCTTGTTAACTGCACGATGGTGTGGGGGAGCTCTCATCCATTAGTATGGCAAGCTTGCAATTGTTTGTTGCGAGCAAGCTTAATTACCCCCAAAACAGACCCACATTCAAAGAAACTAAAATACAAAACTTTTCTGAACAAGAGAAACAATGAAAAAAAAAATTATCGTAGATTGAGGTTGCGGCTTTAGCCCCACCTCTACCGGCAGTCCCTCATTCACAAAACCTACCACAGCCCTACCTCGCCCTACCTGCGGCCCCCTACATCTCCCAATCGACCAAGAAACCCACAATCCTAAGTCCTAACCAAGCCCTAACCTAGTCTAAGGGCCACCAGCAAAAGAGAGAACAACACGAACCGGTAATAACTTTTCGAAAACAAATGGAAAAAAGATAAAAACAATTTACTATACCCTATTGCACTGTCTCCACATTATTGCACTGTCTCCACATTAAATCCAATTGCTGCATCAGATATAAACATATGAATCAATTCACTAGTCCTAAAATAAGTAATCTGACTACGTGAAGAAACAGATATGTCAATATACATTCATAACTAAGGTTCAGGACTCCGAAATAAGCATGGTAACAAAATTTATACCTCTGATTTCCTAATGCTGAAAACAGTAACAACAAGGGTTTCAATTTCACATGGCTCCACGCTAAAGCTTGAATTTCCTATCAATACATATCCTGATATAAAAAAAATATAAAATAAAAAAAGGTCCGTTCAATTGCGAAGATAGCTTGGAAAGGAAAAATGAAACATCAATTTTCACTCGAAAAGGTTATGGGAGCCAAAGTTGAAGAATCATAAACACGTGGTTTACTGTTTTCTAATTCCTTTTTGGGGAGGAGAGAGGAAAGACGAGAGAGACTTAACTTACCAGGGTCAATGGGTCACGGCGTGGTGGTCAACCGGTCGGAAGCCGTGGTGGTCGACTGGTCGGACTAGCAGTAAGCGGTGTCACGGCAGTAGTAGAGACAACAGAAATCACCAATCGTGATGCTGGTGGTGGAATCGTGTGAATCTAGTCGTGTGATTTCACTGATTTGCAGTTGGAGAGAGAGAGAGAGAGAGTTAGGGTTTCAGTTTCAGAGCCTTCATACGATTTGGAGAAAGAATTTGATTTTTTTTTATTCTTACTAAAAATTCATTTACTTGATTAAACTAAGTCCTGATCAAGGAAATTTTCAAACCCGATTAAGCTAAATTTTTATGATATTGTTTTAATTAATAGGCACAACAAAATCAACGGTCCCGATTATCTTGATTGTGTCGCGGTCACGTGGCCACGGTACATTCAATTACAACACGATATTTAGTTTGCATCCCGATCAAAGACCTTTCCAAACCCGATTTAGCCAATTTTTTATAATTATAATTTAATTAATAGCAACAACAAAATCAACGGTCTCGATCATCTTTATTGTTTTGCGGTCATATGGCCGATGTACATTCAAGTATCCAACTACAACAGGATATTTCGTTTGCATCCTGATCAAGGACCTTCCCAAAGCCGATTCAATCAATTTTTTACGATATTGATTTAATTAATAGGCATAACAACATCAACGATCTCGATCATCTTGATTGTGTTGCGATTGTGTGGCTAACATACATTAAACTATAGCACAAGACTTAGTTTCCACCCAACTATGTTCAACGTATAGATTTCAAAGGTCGTTACCGAGTCAAAATTTATAATGGTCGATCTGAACCGTTAGGATTTCACGTCTCGTTGATTCCATCATTGACACCAATTTTGGAGATCATCGGATATCGATAGCCATGATATCAGATCATGTTTAATGCTTCCCGAGGCCTGAAAGTGTTATTCGAAACCATAACAGTCCCACCAAAGTTTTTTTTCCCTGATCGGAACCGTCTATCTTTTTTCTACGAGGGATTATATCATTCATATAAAAAATTAAGTAAATTGATTATCGATATATGCTCGATCGTACTTAACAAAGTTTTTCCTACTAATGAATCTATGTCTCGAATCTCCTGATGAAGGGGCGTTCAAAATCTGATTGACCCAAATTTTGGTGAGACGTATTAAAACACCGAGAGAAACAAAATGATAGGTGTGGATCGTCGTAATTGTGTTGCGATCGTGTGCCTAACATACATTAAACTATAGCACAATACTTAGTTTCTAACCAACTATATTCAACGTATAGATTTCAAAGGTCGTTACCGAGTCAAAATTTATAATGGTCGATCTGAACCGTTAGGATTTCACGCCTCGTTGATTCCATCATTGACACCAATTTTTGAGATCATCGGATATCGTCGATAGCCATGAGATCGGATCACGTTTAATGCTTCCCGATGCATTAAAGTCTTATTCTAAAACATAACAGCCCCACCAAAGTGTTTTTTTTTCCGATCGGAACCGTCTATCTTTCACATACTATAAAGTATATCGTTTGTACCAAAATTTAAGTTCATCGGGCTTCAACTTACATTTAATCGGACAATAATTCTCTTGTAAAATTCATCGAAATAACAAATTCATACTTCAATCAATTGGTTTTCTAAATCCGATCAGTATGAAACTTTATATGATTGATTTAATCAACAAAAACTATGATATTAACGCTCTCGATTGTTCAATTAATTTAATTTAATGGAGATTTGAACATAGTTGTTCGGAACCTTGTCGTAACCTTTTTTAACCCATTTTTCTAAAAAACAATTTGTAACTGTTTTTTTCTTTTTTTGTCCTACTCTCTCTCTCTCTCTCTCTCTAAAAAAATTATAACTTTTTTTATTTTTTTTATTTTTTATCTTTTTGTTCATGACTTTTTTTTTCTTTTTTTAACTTGATATAATTCAGTGATTCACTAACATAACAAAAAAAAAAAAAATTCACCAAAAGAAATTGATATTTTTTTCAAAATCTTTATTAGATAAAAAGACAATGTATATGTGTGTCAGTGTGTGCCTGTGTGATATATATTTTTTTTCATGTTTAAATTTTGATTCAAAATTTATTAATCATATAAATTATTTTAAAAGCTTATTTTCTTTCTCTTTTTTTTATCCAAAAACTCTCTCTCAAAAAAAAAAAAATTTAAAAAATTGTAACTTCTTTTTCCCTTTTCTTTTTTTTCTTTTCTTTTTTTGGTCATGACTTTATTTTTTTTTAACTTGACATAAATATATACTCCACTAAGAGTCTAAGACACTAACACAAGTACACAACCAAAAAATATTTCTTCTTTTTTTTTGGATTATAAAAAAATACATGGAAATAAAGTATTTTACAATTTTTTTTTTTTGGTTTTTCCATGCCCCGTGTCGTGCCGTGCCTTGCTACTTGCTAGAACCGTGCTGTGTCGTGCCCGTGCCGTGCCATGCTCGTCCTACTTTCGTGCCTGTGTCGTGCCGTGCCTTGTGCCCCGTTGACTTCGTGTCGTGCCCGTGCCGTGCTCGTAGAAGACCGTGTCGTGTCGTGCCACGTGCCCCCTTATACCGTGCCATGCCAGCTCAATTCCGTGCCCGTGCCTTGCCACGTGCCAACATATACCGTGTCGTGTCGTGCCGTGCTAGGTTTTTACCGTGCCTCCGTGCCCGTGCCTTGTCACGTGCCAACATATACCGTGTCGTGTCGTGCCGTGCTAGGTTTTTACCGTGCCTCTGGTGTGTTGTGCCGCCTTCGAACGTGTCGTGCCTGTGCCGACCCGGCCCGTTTGACACCTCTAGTCGCGCTGTTATACTACAAACTGAAGGCCATGCGACTCAGGTACAAACAACAAATTGCCAGGGAGGTGGCAGCCGCGGCTAACGAAACTTCAGCTGGACGCGTAGCAAATCGCATAGAACGGGAATCCGACACGGAGCCCCAACAATTAGTTGAAGAACTCAGAGATCTTGTTGAAGAACTCGGCTAATGAAAGCCTGTTGAAATGTCTTCAATTTTCTATTGTATGGTATTTTCTAATTTTCGGTCTTCTTTGAAACTTTGTGTTCAGACTTATCTTTGGTTCCTGGCTCATGAATTTTAGTAGGAATGCGAAATTTTGAATAGAACAATATTGAGGCCTACAACTAATGTCTTCAATTTTCTCTTGTATGGTATTTTCTAATTTTCGGTCTTCTGTGAAACTTTGTGTTCAGACTTGTCTTTGGTACCAATGTTTTAAAAACCGGACCAGACCGGACCGGCCGGTTCGACCGGTTGGCCCGTCGATCGGACCTTGTTCTGGTCCGGGTGACTCCAGATTCCGTCCATTTTTCAGAACCGGTCTATTTTATAAAAACCAGTGAGCAATGACGGTTGAACCGCCCACTCGGTCAACTCGGCTACGGGTCAGTTGGACTGGACCGGTCAGTAAAACTTTGAACTCCATCTTTTGCTGCTGCATTTTAACGCTAAAGGTTGACTTTCCTACGACAGCTGTCACGTGGGCAGCCATTCAAGCTTTCAAAACGCACAACTAGCAAGGGAATGCTCTCTTCTTACCTTTTATAAATGTTGTACTCTCTCGAAATCTCACATTTCAGCCGATGTGGGGCAAACCCCCCTTACAGATTTCCATCTTCCTCATTTCTCTTATGTCATCTCGTTTTTTTTTTTCCATATTTCTTTTTTTAAATATTAAAAATATACTATATTAATGACGTAATTATAACGTCACAGTTCGATAGCGGTTCAACCGGTGACCCGTCCGCCCGGTCCCTTTTCCGGTTCGCCCTCCGGTCCGGGTTTCAAAATATTGTTTGGTACATCGCTCATGAATTTTAGTAGGAATGCGAAATTTTGTTCAGAACAATATTGAGGCTTGCAACTTTTGGAACGGTATGCCATGTTCCACGAAACTTTGAGTGAAGATGTTGCATTCTCATGCTCCCATGCTTCAATTCTCTCCCTGAAATTTATTAGGTGTAAATTTTTTATATGGAAGTGATGTACGGATGACCGTGAGTTCATCCCATGAGATAATGTTCAAAGCAGTCATCTTCCCCAGAAATTAGAAACTTGCAAAAATGGCTCCTTGACAATAAGGGAATGGCTCCTTGACAATAATACATGAGAAATTTCCTAGTCATTTAACCTTTTACAATAATACAGGAGAAACTTTTCCGGCCTGTCAGGAGAATTTAAACTGGCTGTTTGAATTCATTCATGAGTATAAGGCATTTGACCCTTACAATGGATTCATTCATCCTCATCCTGCCAAGCTCGTCAATCAGCCGTCTCTCGAATATGTGGCTTCCAATGCCCATTCTTCTCTTGATTTGGGTTTCTGCTTGCTGTTCATGAAAAGGGACGTTTGAATTGTAAAACCACTACAAGATAGAAATAATTGAATAGGGATGCGTAAAACAAGTCTTGTTCAACACGAACCTTTTTCTCGTTGCCATCTCAGGAGTAAGATTAATATGCTGATTGATTCCTGACCTTGCTGCATCCATTGTGGCATTGTTGAAAAGCCTGATAGCTTCCACAACATAGTTATCATTTGCAACATGGCACCTATATCATAGTGTCCAAAGGATTTAGTGCTTTCGCTCCAACTTTGTTATTTATAAGCGCGCCCAAAGCGTAGGGCTAGTGTCGGAGTTAGCATAATACCGGTAAGACCGGATCGAATCCACAGGGACCGAACGTACCGAGCGTGAATATT
>JAXBDA010008270.1:0-15242 GCA_036023075.1 Gaultheria prostrata | reverse complement strand
TCTTGTCTCTTTACCGTTTAATTGCTTTTTACTTCGCATATTTGATTGTGGCAATTTTTATGGAGCTTGGGTGATTGTGATATATCTAATTAGTCTTATTTTTAATTAGTCGTCCTATTCACCCCCCTCTAGGACTCGTTAGTGCATTATATTTGTTTTCAATTCATCTCAAAGAAACCGGCTATTTTTCGTCGATGATTAATTTGGTGTATATTGAAAGCTAAAGCAGCACAAGAGTCTAGTTGATCAAGAGTCTGAAGGAGTAACTCAGAAACCAATCACAAATATGAAATGGTAAAGGAGGCGATGCAGGCTCTCGTTTACAGTAAAATTTACAAACGATAGTAAGAAGGCCACAGTATTAGGAGCAGATACAAGTTGTCCTTTCTAGGTGATGCAGGTAGCTGAAAATGAATGCATTTACACTCAACAACAGTACTAGTATAATGACTGGTTCCAACCAATTCGGTGGACAAGAGGATCACTTATCTCGACTATACGATCTTAGTAGGATGTGGATTTTGGTGCTTCGGTGAAACTGCAGCTAATATCACAATCCCACTTAGCAGAGCCAACACAATTCCTAAACCATTCACAATCATGGACTCTGTTGAATGCTTCAATACATTTCGCTTTGTTTGCAAGAATGTCAACTTCTCCAATAGCCCTGTCTCAGCTGTCACCACTGCTAAGCCGTAGGTATATAGACCCAGGAAGACGTGCCAAGGCAAGAGTCGAACCCTGATTGTACGCCCCTCCCCTCTGTGCCAAAAGCTCAAGAAGCCCATCAACCACTGCAGCGAAAAAGAGCAGAAATAGAACATCAGAAACTGCTCTTACATATCAATTCATTATGTACGTGTAGGATTATAAATTTATAACTCATTTTTCCAGTGTTGAAAATTAGGCATACAGTTTGCACACATGTCGCGCTATTTTAATCAATTTACGCTCAGTAATAGTAAATCGAGGGGGTTAATATCGTTATCAGCTAGTATAAAAATAACAGACTTGATTGTCAGCTTATTGAAGGAAAGTAGTTGGAAGTCGTGGACCATTCTGCCTGTGAGATAGCTATGTGTCTTTTTAGAGCAAGTGCAGCAGCACTTCTCAAAAAATGCTAGTGAATACTGCAATATAACTTTCATTTACCTACTCACATCTCTATCAATACTCCAACAATATTATCCATGTTTCTATTATAAGACCATTATTTTTGTGACAAGAGAGAGAGGGAGAAGAGTGAGAGAGAAAAAGTGGGGAAGGAAAACAATGAAAAAGTGAATTGCTTGGAACAGTGGTTCGCTTTCTTTACCGAAGTATTGTAGCTCAACTAGGATACCGAACTCCATAGCAAATCTGCTGCGCGCATGTGTGTTTTGGGGCTAAACCTCTCCACTTTACCTAATTTCTTGCCTTCACCGAAATTGCTGTTCTTGCTCTTATGAGTCTGTCTGGTAAGTAAGGCAACTTAACCTCAGCAGCGGCGTAGCTGTATCCTCTTTAAATCTTCTGGTCAATTCGACGTCCCTCTTGAGAAAGCAACATGTTCAATAGCAGCAGATATCTTCTTAATCTTATCCAGCTGATTTATTTTTATTACTATTAAGAATCTTCAGGCTTCTATAGAAGGTTGAATAGTTCTTTGATTATTTGACTCCTCCCAATGGCAAAGAATGCTAAAGGTAATCCACCAACTTATCTTTGCGACATCATTGCAACAAGCAAAATTTAATTTATCTACTAAAGAAAAACGTAATGAGGTGTTGCCGATCATAAAAGAAAAAGCCACTAATGTTGTGTTTCGTGGCATTTGGGGGTAGCCAGTGGTAGGCACCATGTACTCATATGCATTGACTACGATTCAAACTAACTACAACTAACAATACTGACGTTTGCCCAGAAAAAAGAATGCTGTGTTTCTTTGGAATTCAAAACTCGTAGCAAGTGATCACATAGTGGATGGGCCGGAAACAATAATCTAGTTTGTAATTCGAGTATTTATAATGGCACGCTCAGAGTGATAATCTGTGGGAGGACCTACTAGTCAAAATATATGAGGGAAAGAAAGAAGAAAAAAGACACTAGAAAGGTGAGACAATTTGCCGTGAAATATTATGAAAAAAAGGGGGAAATTAGGAGTTGGGGTTCCGTAACGGTCAAAGTCACTATATTCCCGTAGTAACTTCAATTATGGGACCTCTAAAATCTTTATTTGGGATCAGAGCCGTTCATTTTTTCAAGAACGTTGAGCAAATAATGGGTTCAAAAAATTATGATCATCGGAGATTGGTTGACACACAATTGAGACAAATTTGTGTATTCTCGAAATGATATTGGTCATCCATATAAATAGTATTCGCCCATATGGATATCAATATTCAATTAATTTGATATTTTACATGAATGAGTCATGACCTACTCAACATTCCCAACAAATTGTAAGGTTTCGATCCCAAATAAAGATTATAGAATGCCCACAATTAAAGTTACTACGGAGTGTAGTGACTTAGGTCTTTTCGGGTACTCCAAATCCGGAAAATAACATATGATATGAAATCGAATTCCGTACTGAGAAAAAGGAGTAAAAACCGACAAAACACTTACACTACAGTATTAGGGAATATGAAAATAATGATCAATTGAGTACTAATTTCACACAATGCATTGCTCAGAATGTTATGGATTCAAGAACAAACCTGAGCCCCAAACAAGATTATACAGATCAAACCCATCAAGGAATGCAAACTGAAGAAATTAGCCACAATCCCATCTTGCCCATGAAATTTCGTCCAGATCCCAAAAATCCCACAACTCAAAGCCACTCCTTGAAGACACAAATGCACCGATTTCTTCAAATTTCTTGAACCCGGCAACCATCTGTGCACCAAAATCGCTGGGAAAACAACCAAATAAATCAAAACCCAAATTCTAAAATCACATTCTTCTTCCTATTAATACCTAACATCCCATTTGTTAAAACCCTTTCTTCTCTAGAAAATTAAAAACAAAATCTGCTCTGCTTCACCTTCTCCGCTGATGAGAATGAACCCAATCACCATTAGCAATGGATGGAGCACCTGTCCAAAAAAAAACAGCACATAAGTTCATGTAATGTATACTGACATATAAGTGAATGTATATACCCAGAGAGAGAGAGAGAGGGGGTGGGGATTTACTGAATAGATGAGGTTTTCACTTGAGGGAGAGTGAGGGAGGAAACTAGTTTTGAAGCCAAGAGCCCAAATGAGGACAAGAAAGGCAACAATGAGAGCTGAGAGTCTGGCAAAAAAGAGGAGAGGAAGTAGTGAAGCAGAAGGTATGGCCATGGTTTTTTCAAAAACCTCCTTGAGGCTGTTGGTGAGTGTGAGAGTGACCGACAAAGCTCTAGATTAGCATTATTGAGTAAAGCAAATGAATCAGAAATGCATGTTGTATCTTACCCCAAAAAAAAAAACCAAGAAAAGAAAAGGATATTGTAAAGTAAACCAAATTATGCATTTCCTTCTTCCGAGAAATATTGTACAGTATGTGAGGGAATTTAGATCAAACTTTTATACTGTAATTTACTTGCAAGAGGTGCTTTTCACCCCGCCCTGACACACCCCCACCCCCGACCCCACCTCCATTTCTGGAAACACCTCTCGCCCCCCAGCTTTTTTTTTTTTTTTTTTTTTGTAACTTTTCATTTCTTAGTTATTTTATCTTATTTATTTAAGGAAAATGCTAACGTGTGCCCAATAGGCACACGTTAAGATTGAAAAAGTGTATTGAAATGTGTGAAAAGTGTATTGAAATATGTAAAAGTATGTTGAAAAGTGTAAAATGTGTATTGGAATGTGTGTTGTTTTTGTTTGTTTGTGTGCAAAATCCTTTATTTAATTCAATTTTTTATTTATCTAATTAATTATATAATTTTAATTTGGTTAATTAAAATTATATTTTCAACTAAATTATATTTTTTACATTAAAATATGACTTTATATTAAAAAAGTATGACTAGTGATCAAATTATGTTTCCCTAATTAGTTGGCATCCTTAAAATTGATCAATAAATTGGGACAGAGGGAATAATACCACTCACCTTTGGCCTCTTGCATCGATTTCATAGCCATTTTCTTGTCTTTTTGTCTATATGACTTTTTTATATTTCGTAACTTTTTGTTTAAGTTTTCGTCATAATTTTTTTTAACTAATTATTCGTATCAATTATAGGAATCAAAAAAGTATAAATATATGGACCGGAAATGAAAAAAGTTCATGTGAGATGACACTTGTAGTCGACAAATAAAAAAAAAATTGTTTGGTAATTTTTTCGTTTTTAGTGAACTTTTTTTTACATTGGTCGTAAGTTTTTTTATTTCTCACGTAGAGATAGATGATTAATCCAAAAAAAATTACGCGCACCTAATGACGTGTAATTTTCACATTTTTATAGTCCTTACTAGAGGAGACCGGATAAAAAATACTCTCTGTCTCATTTTCATATTTTAATAGTCCCATACGAAAAAAATGTGTAATTTTCGGATAAAAAAAATTAAAATGAAAAATGGAAGTGCTTTACTTTTATCAAAAAATCACACAATTTTTTGTAGGGGACTATCGAAATGCGACGGAGAAAGGAGTAACCTGAAGAGGAACTTCTTCTTCCAAAGTTTAAAAAATTATAAAAAATTGGAGGGAAAGGTTTGGTAAAAGATTGGACGAGGATCTAACATACAACGTATTACTACTTGGATAAAATAAATGAATTAAATAAATAAGATAAGCGAATGAAGAAATTAAATCAAAATAAAATATAGTTAAAAGGGTGGGGGTATTTTGGATATTTTTCCATGGGATCCAGGGAGGGGTGCTGTCAGGGGGTTGGGAAAATCAATTTTCTTTACTTACATAGTTGCATCTCAATGATTGATGTGATCTTTAGTTTTTTGAAAATGATGTGGGCCCAATTTTTAACTTGATAAAATCAAGTAGAGAAGAAAATTGATAAAATCTCATACTCCTTCCGTCCCTTAATAAGTGTAGACATTTCCATTTTGGGCTGTCCTAAGTGTGTGTTTTGAAAAGTTAGTGGGTACATTTCCTATTTTGCCCTTTAAAGTAGATTCCTTTTTGAAAAGTTAGTGGGTATGATTATATTGATAAGAGTAAGTAGTGAAAAGTAGATGTAAAAGTTGTAAAAGTTGATGTGAGAGAAAATAAGTTGGAATTACGAGGTAACACACTTAAAAAGGGACGGAGGGAGTATATTTTTTAGTGCAAAAATCTGAGATTTTATCAAACTTTCTTCCTCACATGATAAAATCTAGGATTGATTTTATCAAAATTTGATAAAATCAAGTGGGAAACCGGGTCGTGATCTTTAGTTGAGTAATGGGTAGGAAGCTTTTCGTCTAGTCTTTTCTTTTTTCTTGGGTCTATATCAAGTCTACATTAATGATCCGAATTGTACATTATGCGGATCTCGTCTAATATTTTAATCATGAACAAATTTTGTGTTGGTGTTTTTTTTTTATTTTTTTGATAACCAAAACTTGCCCAAAAAGGCTACAATACAGAAAGAACATCTCTAGCTAAAAGCATCTCCACTCCTTACCCAAATTTTTACTCAAATCTGAGTAAATATTTGGGTAAAAACTTGATTTGGTATGACACCTTCCAATCCTTATTCAAATCGTAAGGTGGAGATTTAATCTACAACATTGAATGACAAAAGGGTAAATAAAAGTGAAAAAAATGAGCCTTGAAAATTTGGTTCTGAATTTGGTGATGAGCAAATTTGGTGAAATATTTGAGTAAAACCAAATTTGATGAAGGATTTAGTAAAAGGGTGGAGTGGGGTTTTTGATATTTTTTATTCAAATTTAAGTTTGGTGAATGATTTTGATAAAAGATGGAGATGCTCTAACATCGACAAAATAGATGGCGAAGGGCAAGCCACCTAATTGAGAGGCAGCTTCCCCTTCTTGAAACTAGTCGTCACTTCATGAGCTAGCCCATTTCCTTCCCATTTAACCCAGGGAAAACTGAGGCCCAACAAATTACGGACGTATCTGATGTCGAAAACGAATGCCATCATATCCCAAGGAGGATCCAGCTCAGACACACTAATTATTCAATCAAAATTTTATGTTGATTGAATACTGTAATCGTGAAAATTATGTATATACACGCTGGATGAAAATCACAAAATAAATATAGTTGCAATGTTTTTTTTTTTTTTTTTTTTGGGGGGGGGGGGGAGGTAATGTAGCTGCTACTGCTGTTTTTTTTCCTTTTATAATTGGGCTTGAAAATTGAAATGGGTTTGAACTTTTAATGAACTGTAAATGTGTTTCAAACTTTGAATGGGCTGAAAATGTGTTTGAATGGGCTGATAAGGGGCTAAAATGAGTTTGAATGGGATAAATTGATTAATGGGCTAAGAATTCTTATCTGGGCTTGGCCCGAAATTAGCCCCACAATAGAAACCAGACCTAATCGACAAACCAAAACCGGTTCTGGTTCCATGTTTTTCTCAAACGATTTTTTTCCGGTTCACTCCAAAACACCCCTGAACCGGACTGAACCGAACCGGTTTCATCCCCACCCCTGCGCATAAGGTAAATCAGGTCACTTCGTATTACAGACCACGGTCCGATTATGCCAAGCCACCAACGAGGGAAACCTCTAGATGAGGCGGTTGACCGCGATGGAAGACGGGAAACCCATCAGTAGACTCCCATCAGTTGACTGGGGTCTTCAACGGCAAGTCTCGGACTCCCGTAAAACCAAACCTCACAACTTTTGTACCTTTGAAGATGAGGCGGTGGAAGGGAGGGAAGAGGCTGTAATTGTGGAACATAATGAATAGTGCCCAATTGCTATATTTATAGCAACTCAACGATTACCTAATATTTACCGGTTAACTCCAAGGGGTTGGCTTAGTGGTCAAGGCTTGAGACTTAGGGTTTGCTCCCTCCTAAGGTCTCAGGTTCGAAACTTCGTAGGTGCTATTAACTCCTTTGTGGGTTTTAAATGGGGCCCTGTTAATGAACGGTGTGATTGGTCTCCCGGGATTGGTGAGCGAAAGTTTGCCCGGAAGAAAAACTATATTTACCTGTCACCTTCCTTCCTTTTAAACAAACTCGTATTCCATCAACTCTCATTTTACAAACTTCAAACTAAATGCAAACTTCAAACTCTCATTTTATTTGATCGAAGTTGTGCTCTCTAATGTATTGAACCAACAAATAATTATGTTAACAATTTTTTTAGATGATTACTTTCACAAGATCAAATAAACTAATTAGTTCTTAATCGAAGTTATCAAAATTATCTGATATTATTAATTTACAAATATAGATAATCTTCAAAGAAAATTACCCGGAATAGAAAAAGAGGTTAAATAAATTTTGCATGAGAACAATTTTCCGAGTTAAAATAACAAGTTCATTGGAATATTAATACAAGAAGGCCTGGTAATTAAAAATTTGTTCCTTTCTACTTCTTTATACTCAAAACCTTCAAGATGCTGTCATGGGTTCAGATAGTCCATACTCCATACCTGGCTTTCTCTGTAAATAAATTGGGTCATCTACTAGTAGATGATGGTACTAGTCTTTTTAAGATTAGTCAAGGTAAGCATATGTCAGACCGAACAACTTGAGTTATCAAAAAAAGTAATTAAGAAACTGAGATCTTTTTCTTTTGCAGGGCTAAGGTATTAGCCGATATAGACATAGAGTGGCTATCAAATGGAAGCGCAAAGATGATTTTCGTCCAGCGCCCTTTAACCAAGGTTTTTGATGGAAGAAAGGGAAGAAAGAATGTGGTTCAACACAGTCTACTTAGTGTACAGGAAGAAACTGAGCTCAGTGATGATGATGGACGGAACAAAGATACCGGAAAAAGTGGTGAAAAGGTGCGGAGAGATACTTGAAGAAGAGAGCATACAATTCAAGTGGGAGAAGGGTGATGTTCTTTTCTTGGACAACTTTGCTATGCAACATGGCAGAAGGTCCTCTCTTTCTCCTAGAAAAGTCCTGGTTGCTATTGGAAACTAGCTTATCTGAATCAAATTAGCAACCGTGTGATTTTCATTACGAGTACTTTCAACTA
The DNA here is from genome assembly GCA_036023075.1 of Gaultheria prostrata. Lineage (NCBI taxonomy): Eukaryota > Viridiplantae > Streptophyta > Magnoliopsida > Ericales > Ericaceae > Gaultheria > Gaultheria prostrata. Next base: position 7,139 of record JAXBDA010008270.1, on the reverse strand, counting down.
ATGTTCATGCAATAAGAGTTGTGTATTTATGTCCTTTTTTTTTTTTTTTCTGCTTGTTAGTTTTATTCGTGAACTGCATTGTCCATTCTCTATATTTCAAGATATATGTACAAGAAATGTAATTCGATCCTTTCTATCCATAGTTATGTTAGAATAGTGTTAGGCTTTGTATTGTCCCACATTAGTTAGTTAAGTGTTGTAACGAGTTAAATCATAATATAAATTTTTGTGTGTGTTAGGGTTAGTTAATATCTTAGAACCACCTAACATAATTTTTTTCGTCTTTCGTTAATATATAGTACGGGTACCGCACTTGCTGTTTGGTATATATAATTGAGAATCTTGAGATGAAGTCCAATTTGCTAACAAAGGTCACTAAGGGCAGTTGGTTAATTTCAGTGTTTAGCTTTCTGTTACAGCTCTGTTAGTTTAGGCTTTGTTTAGTAAGTTTCCGTTAACTTTTAAGTTGGTAATTGATTTCCGTTAGCCAGCTGTTAGTTGGTTTAGTTTAGTTCAGTGGGTTATAATAACCCTCTTTCCCTCTTAGTTGTAACACAACGATCAAATCAATGAAAAGCATTAGTTCTTTCTATTCTCTCTCTTCTCTCTTGTTTGTTTCTCTTTCAAAACCCTAACTGTTCTTCATTTGATACATATGAAGTTCACAAAACTGTAAATTTCTATATGGTATCAGAGCTGTAAAGACTCGTGTCTTTCGATTCTGCGACTGTGGTGTTCAATCTCTTTCCGATCAATCGTACTTGGTGTTCTTGATTTCTCGATGACGACGACGACAACTTCTGTTGTGATTCCACCGGCGCTCGCATTTTTAGTCTCAAATTTCAATTCACTGGTCAACATCAAGCTTGAAGGTTCCAATTTTTTGCTTTGGAAAACTCAAGTTGAAAATGTCCTCAACGCAAATGGATTTCTAGGTCATCTTGATGGATCCAATGCATGTCCTCCTCCACAAATTCGAAGTACGACTAGTTCCACTGGTGACATGGTGACAAATCCTGACTATACTCTTTGGATGTTAATTGATTCACAGCTTTTAGCTTGTTTGACTGCTTCTTTATCACAAAACACTTTACCCTATGTGCTAGGGTTACATCGTAGTTTTGAAGTATGGTTGTCTTTGAATAATCGATATAATTCGATGTCTCGTACTCATGTTCATGAGATAAGATCTAAGATGTATAGTTTTGTAAAAAATTCAACCATGGAAGCATATATAGACACAATCAAGACTTATGCACAACAGTTGGCAGCATCTGGTGCACCTTTGTCTGATGAAGACCTCATTTTTCATACTTTACGTGGCTTACCACCAGTCTACAATGGTTTTAGAACTGGAATTAGAACAAGAGGTGAAACGACTCTGACTTTTGAAGAGTTGGTCACAATGTTAAGTGGAGAAGATTTACAGTTGTCTCAAAACCATTCAGCGGCAATAGACACCACATCTGTTCTAGTGGCAACTCATACTCCTAACGGATCCAGTTCTGGTGCATCTTTGTCTCAAACTATGTCTCACCATGTGCCTCAAAATAGCTCTCAGACACAATCATATGCCTTACCATCTCAACATCACCCTATCTTTCCTTCTTTTTCTCAACAACAGTCACAATTTCAACCACAGTTTCCACCACAATTTCAATCTTCTTATCAAAATTTTCCAAGAGGTAGAGGAAGAGGCTCCCGATTTCCTAAAGATCCTTGTATCTTTTGTGGAAAGACAAATCATGCACCACAGTACTGCTACTATAAAGGACAGTTTTATGCTTTTGGTCAGTTTCGACCACAGTTTGGTCAGTTAGGACCACATATGCCTTATGGAATGCCATCTGTTAATCAGTGGCCTGCACCACATCAGTGGAGAGGTTCTCCATCTTCACACATGAGTTTTTCTGCTCAAGGCACACCTCAGAGCTATATGTTTTCTCCCAGTTTTCCGGGATATTCTATCCCTGGACAGTTTCAAATGTCTCAATATTCCCCTGCTTCTCTACAGTTTGTTGGTAATACTGGTTCCAGTGGGAATTTCTCATCTCAAGGACGTCTTGCTCAGGCACATTTTGTTGGTTCTACACCTGGTTATCTAAGTCCATCTTCTTCAGGGGTTGCACAGGCAAATCTAGTTGGTTTTACACCTGGTTTTCTGACTGCACCTACTTCATCTGTGCCTGCAAACTTTGGTACTCCTATTCAGAATACAGACTGCTTCAATATGGGTCACACCTCAGGCTTCTCTCAAGGTCATGATCCCTGGTATTTTAACAGTGGTGCCACTTCTCACATCACCAATGACCTGCATAACATCACTCAACCTCAACCCTTTCCTATGAATGGTGGTGTTCAAGTGGGAAATGGTTCTCAGCTGCAAGTAACACGTGCAGGTTCTGGCCTTTTACCTACCCCTAATGCTAATTTTAGACTATCACACATCTTGCATACACCTGAAATCACACATAATCTTCTTTCTGTTCACCAATTTTCCAAAGATAGCAATTGCATTCTGATTTTTGATTCTACTGGTCTTGTCATCCAGGACAAGACTTCTCACCAAATCTTGTACAAGGGGCCATGCAGCAAGGGTCTCTATCCTCTCCTGAACTCCTCTAAGGGTTGTAAGGATTCTTCTCACACTGCTTTAGTGAGCAACTCTGCTTCTTCTGTTCAATGGCACAATAAGCTTGGTCACCCAAGCACACCTCTACTGAATTCTCTAATAAAACAATTTCATTTACCTATTTCTACTTCTGATCATGTAGATTGTGTTCCTTGTTTTCAAGCCAAGAGTCACAAATTACCATTTCCATTGTCTGTCACACATTCTTTTTTTCCTTTTGAACTTGTTCATATGGATGTGTGGGGTCCATCCCCTATTCTCTCTCATCAAGGCTTTAAGTATTACTTGTTGATCGTGGATGACTTTACTAGGTATACTTGGTTGTTCCCTCTTCACTATAAGTCTGAAGTGAAACATAAAATTGCTCATTTCAAATCTTATGTTTCTACTCATTTTCATACATCGGTGCAAACAGTTAGGAGTGATAATGGGGGGGAGTTTGTAAATCATTTTCTTCTTGATTTCTTTCTCACTCATGGTGTTCTTCATCAAACCACTTGTCCATACACTTCTGAACAAAATGGTGTTGCTGAAAGGAAGCATAGACACTTAATTGAAACCACCATTGCCTTGTTGTTACAGTCCACTTTACCTACCTCTTTCTGGCTTGAAGCCCTTACTATAGCTGTCTATTTAGTCAATAGGATGCCTCATACATCTTTAAACTTTCAAGTACCTTACTGTCTTCTGTTCAAAACTTCACCTGATTATTCCTTTCTCAAACCCTTTGATTGTAGCTGTTTTCCCTGGTTAAGGCCTTATGCATTTCACAAACTAGCTCCTAGGTCCTTACATTGTGTTTTCCTTGGTTATTGTCCAGCCACTAAGGGCTATAGGTGTTTTGATCCTGTCACTTCCAAATTATATACATCTAGACATGTTAGGTTCTTAGAAAATGATTTTCCCTACAAAACTCTTACCACATCATCTGTAGCTAGTGATTTTTCTTCTACCCCTTCTCAGTTACATATTCCTCTTACTGACTTCAGTGACATTTCTGTTTCTGTTTCTGTTCCTTGTCCTTTTGTTTCTTCAGTTACATCTGATTCTGTTTCTGTTTCTTCTGCACATGATCCAAATTCCTCTTATTCTTCTTTGTCTCCTAACCCTGTTTCTTCTCCTTTTACACATACTTCCCTATTTCATTCTCCTATTACTTTGCCTTCTACTTCTGGTTCTACTTTTCCAAATGCACATCAGATGGTGACAAGGTCTAAAAATGGCATTAGAAAACTTCAAACACATTATGGCTTTACTGCTCTTGACACACCTTCATCACCTCTCACTCTAGAGCCTAGTCATTTTTCAGAGGCTGTCAAACATGAAGTTTGGAGGCAGGCTATGAGTGAGGAATTTGCTGCTTTGGTTAAACAGGGTACCTGGTCATTAGTCCCTTTTCCCCCTCATGCTAATGTTATTGGATGCCAATGGATTTATAAAGTAAAAAGACATTCAGATGGGAGTATAGCTAGATATAAAGCCAGACTTGTGGCCAATGGTAACCAACAATATGAGGGCATTGATTTTTCTGAAACTTTTAGCCCAGTTATAAAGCAGCCTACTATTAGGGTTGTGTTATCTCTTGCTGTCACAAATCATTGGGCTATAAAACAATTTGATGTTACAAATGCATTTCTGCATGGTGTGATTGATGAGGAGGTGTATATGAGGCAACCACTGGGTTATAAGAACCCTAACTGTCCTACACATGTTTGTAAACTGAAGAAAGCTTTGTATGGGCTGAGACAAGCCCCTAGGGCATGGTTCTCCATGTTTTCAAGTTTTCTGCTCACTCAAGGATTTCATTCAAGTAAGGCTGACCCTTCTCTGTTCATCTCTGCTACTTCTCATGGCATGACCTTGATTCTTGTTTATGTTGATGATATTATTATCACTGGGGCTGACACTCAATATATTCAAGATCTAATTCTCATTCTTAGTAGAAGATTTGTTATGAAAGATCTTGGTGACCTCAGTTATTTCCTTGGCATTGAGGTTTTCCATCATGATCAGACCTTACTCTTATATCAGATCAAATATGCTCAAGATTTATTGGTCAAGTCTGGCATGGTTGACTGTAAACCTTGTGCTACTCCCTCTTCTGTGAAACCTGCTTTACATGATCCAGACTTACCTTTGTCTGATCCTCACTGGTACAGAACCATAGTTGGTTCACTTCAGTATCTCACTATCACCAAGCCTGAGATTGCCTTTGCTGTAAATTTAGCTTGTCAGCATATGCATGATCCTAGAGACAGTCATTTAGTCGCAGTCAAACGTATCCTTAGATATGTAAAAGGCAGTTTATATCAAGGTTTGTCCTTTGTACCTGGGCCTCTCACTCTTACAGCATACACGGATGCTGATTGGGCTGGTGATCACAGTGATAGAAAATCTACCACAGGTTTTTGTGTGTACTTTGGTTGTAATTTGATTACTTAGTGTGCTAAGAAGCAACCAACAGTGTCACGATCTTCTACAGAGGCTGAATACAGGGCACTTGCTCACACTGCAGCTGATGTTACATGGCTTCATCAACTCCTTTTAGATCTGGGCATTCAGTCTACTCTTCCTCACATTATATGGTGTGATAACCAGTCTGCTATTGCCTTGGCCTTTAATCCTATTTTTCATGCTCGAACTAAGCATGTGGAAGTGGATTACCATTTCATTCGGGAAAAGGTTCAATCTAAACTGCTTATAGTTCAACATGTAGGGACCTTGGCTCAGCTTGCAGATGTGTTTACTAAATCCTTGTCTGGTGATCGTTTTCAGTTTTTGAAGACCAAACTCATGGTGGTTGATACCCCCATGAGTTTGAGGGGCTGTTAACAAAGGTCACTAAGGGCAGTTGGTTAATTTCAGTGTTTAGCTTTCTGTTACAGCTCTGTTAGTTTAGGCTTTGTTTAGTAAGTTTCTGTTAACTTTTAAGTTGGTTAATGATTTCCGTTAGCCAGCTGTTAGTTGGTTTAGTTTAGTTCAGTGGGTTATAACCCTTTTTCCCTCTCAGTTGTAACACAATGATCAAATCAATGAAAAGCATTAGTTCTTTCTATTCTCTCTCTCTTCTCTCTTGTTTGTTTCTCTTTCAAAACCCTAACTGTTCTTCATTTGATACATATGAAATTCACAAAACTGTAAATTTCTATACAATTGTTATCATTTTTGGTGCTAAACCCATTGTTTGGAATGGGAGTATATAACTTCCAACTCCAGTGTGAAGCAAAATTTTGTTCTAACATTGCACAATTAATGTCAGATAACTAGAAACTCAACAGAGAAACTGTTGCTTCATGTGAAAAACTTTAAAGAAACTGCGAGCTCCTGAGCGGTTTGTGTAACGGGCATGCCAGGACTGTGTGGTACAATCCAATTGTTGTAAAGGCTTGCGTTCCTTTTCTAACTTCGTACGTAGCGGTTGCGTTGTGATCGAAAAGATAGAGCCAGGAGATGGTTTGTCGTTTGCCTTATCATAAAAGACTTTAACAATTTCCCAACGTAATTTGGAAAATGAGTAGACAACGAAATAAATAAAATTCAACTTTTATTAGTAAAAATTAACAAAGTTGGGGTACAAGGAATTGTAAAACAAGACGTAGACTAAGCTAGATTTGTAGAACGATAAATGAAATAAACTCAATGGAGTTGATGGCTTCAATGGGGTTAAGAGGCATCAACGGATTGAGGATCTTTGTGCTGAATAAGTCGAGAGACTTGATTTAACCGTGAGGTTGATGGCTATGGAATCATTTTTTAGTCTTGAAAACTAGTAGTATTTATAGGCTCCAAGTTGTGGGTGTTGAATCTTGGCGCCAATTCCCTCCTTTGCCGAGATGCTGCCAAGTGGCTTCTAAAAAATCCCTGCCTTTATTTGGTGCTGCCATGTGTCCCATGAAGTCAGATTTCTCTCTCAAATGTCGGCTAAAGGAAGTTTTTCTTCCATTTTGGAACTAAATCCTACTAAAACGTCAAACGCCGATTCCCTTTCCTCATGGGTCATGTGATAATGGGAACTTTGGATTTAAATTAAATGGCCTTCATTATCTACCAGAATATATCTCCCATAACTGCCACATTTTTTACATGGGCCGCACGACTAGATCGAAAAATATACAAATGGGCCCAACTCCATTAGAAATTAATTAATTGGGCCAAGATGTAACAATATAAAATTAATGCAGTCCATTAATTTTACTCTTGAAATTACCCCACCTCAACCGAAAAATAATAATACTTTTTGACCCTTTAAGAAAAAATGTCAAAATTGAGTGTAAACAGAAATGTAACTAACTTCAACGAAAAAAGGACGCCGTGCCTTGTTTTCAATGCCGGAATGTGGGTAGTCGCCAATATCACCCTTGTTCTGATGACCATTGACTAGAGGTTGAGAGAGAGAGAGAGAGAGAGAGAGAGAGAGAGAGAGAGAGAGAGAGAGAGAGAGAGAGAGAGAGAGAGAGAGGGGGGGATTGATTCTGACCAAAACAGAGCGAGGAGATAGAGCGAGAGA
>JAXBDA010008269.1:0-15244 GCA_036023075.1 Gaultheria prostrata | reverse complement strand
TAATAGCCTTATGTCAATTTGCAGTGCAAATTAGTACCGGAAATGTAGTTAGTCGCGTATTCTGCACTGTGAAAAATGACTAGGTGAATCTCCCCCCTTTGATTCATGAACCCAAGGCTATGAATCAATAGCCTTGAGCCTATTAGACCTATGGGAAAAACCCTTCATTATTAACGTGTCATAGATACACCACATGATGAAGATTCATGCATTAATGTGGAGCAATTTCCAAGAAGGAGAGGGAGAGAGGGGGGCCGGCCAAGAGAGGAGAGGAGGGAGCTCACTCCATTGCCTATAAATAGAAGGCACTTCCTTCACAAATTCTCACACCAAAATCCTCTCTCACTCTCATTAGTTCTAGTATGCTTTCTAAGTAGTTTTTAGTAGAAATTCTTGAAGTTCTTCCTAGTTCTTGAGTGTTCTTCATGAAACTCACCCGTCACCACCACTCTCCACCCTCCAAAGCCGCCTCTAGATCTTAGTTAAGAAGTTCCGACGAACCCTCCGGCGTTTCTAAGAAAGTTTACTTTCTTTTCGACGCCGTTACTCCGCCCGTCTACCGTTAGCTTTTTCTGCTTCCGATTAATCTCGGAATTACAGTAATAATCTTTATCTAAATGTCTACTAGTTATTTTAGTGCAAGATTAATTTTTAGTAATGTTATAATGCCCGGTTTAAAAATAAAAGTTAGTAGTTTTATGGTTTCAGAAGAGAAAAGAGTTGTGATTCTAAAAATACTTTTTCGAACTTATGCAGTCGTTATAATGCCCGAATGAAAAATGATATTTCAAATTTACGCAGTTATAATGTCCGATTGATTTTTGAAACAATACGCGAACGGTTACTTTTTGAAAAGGCGAAATTATCGGCAAATGAGAATTTTCTGAAAAAGACTCCCTGGAATATTTTTGGGAAATGAGGAAAATGTTTCATGACTAACTTGAGATTGTGGAATGACCCAAGGCTAACACCCTTGAAAGTCTGTCTAGAAAGAGGATGGGTGCTATTAACTGGATATTCCGACCCCCTCTGCCTGGGACTTTCCTGGTTATTCTATTGTCGAGAGAAGGTCGCTAAAAGAGAAATGATATTTTAAGAGACACATTTTACGAGAAAATATTGAATTATGGAGAAACATGTTTTACAAGGAAACGCTGATTTTAAGTGACATTTTACGAGAAAATACTGAATTTGAGGAAAATACATTTTATGAGGAAACCCTGATTTTTGAAACACGATTTACGAGATTGATTTTTGAAACACGATTTACGAGGAAGTTATATTTTTACGAAAAGAGATTTTTGAAACACGTTGCATATTCACAATACGATACGAGAATTACACAACACGGTTTTCGAGATGAATAGTTGACACGAGGAAAAGAGATGAGAATGAAAATGAGATGAGAACGGAAACAGAGAATTCGTGATGATAATAATGAATACGGTAATGCAACTTTAGTACTGCCCTTCTCGTAGTTACGGTCCGTGATGTGGTTAGAACTAAAAGATACGGTAGTACCGCTATAGCACTGCCCTTCACGTAGACGTGGTCCATGATGTGGTAAGGGCTAAAGCGCGTACAACAGCATGGTGGATAAAGCTTTGTATCACGTAGATGCGGTCCATGCTACAAGGTGGCTGGATTGTATCACGTAGGTGCGGTCCATGATACAATACGGTTGAAGTAGTGTTCGTGAGTGTCGCATAGTGGATTAAGCTTTGTATCACGTAGATGCGGTCCACGATACAATACGGTTGAAGTTATGTTCGTGTGAGACGCTGGGTGATCGGACTTTGTATCACGTAGATGCGATCCATGATACAAAGCAACCGGATCCTCGAGCGGAAAGGTTGGTGAAAGACAGGCCAATAACTTTCAGAGTGATGAGAGATGGTTGAAATGATTGCAATGAATGAGATGACTGTGATGATCGAAAAGATGAAATTTGAAGAAGAATGCTTATGATGAAAAAATGAGAAATGTTACGAGACACATGATTACCACCACGTCTACTCTGATTTATGTTGACACTAACACAAGCATATTTACACTGGCACTGTTATATTTAAAACTGTTTTTGGATAAACTTTCGAGCCTTTATGTTGTTCTAGAATTGCTAGTTGGGATTTGGGTAGTGTTATTGCTGGGCGTTTTCGCTCATAGGTGTTGCACTTGTGTAACCCTGGCATAATACCATGATGTTGCTTGGCGACTCGGACGTATTATGTCAGACTATAGAGATGAACAGGAGGAGTACTACAGCTTGGGAGCTTATGGAGCTGAACAGGACACCGCCGGGGCTGACGGCAGTGCAGAGAAGTAGAGAAACCCTAGTTGAACCTGTTTTGAATAATGTAATAGCAAGGAGAATTATGTAATTTCCAAGGTGGAAACTTGTTGTAAAACTTGTTTATTATTTCTATAATAAATATAACGTTCCCAAAATCAGGGGCGTTACAAAAATGGTGATCTCTATAAGAAAGGCCATCTGGAATCTAGGAGCGAATGATGGCCAATATACCCAAGGCGCCGTTCCACTAAGGAGTAAGGAGATTTTTGGGCTTTTTGGACTTCCGCAGTTTTTAAGGCAGCTTATTTTCCCCACATACATCAATTAGAAAGCCCAAAAACCAAAGTTAGTGGAACGGCGCCTAAGCCTAAGCCCAAAATTAACTCCGAGCACGTATTGTTCATCAACGAAGATATTGCGGTTATAACGCGACTGAGAAATACATAGCCAGTATGAGTGGAAAAACTACTGCAAAGTAGTAATAGAAACTTCAACCTCTACAATGTAACTGTTCATTATTATGTTCGTGACCTTAATTTATTACAGAAGCTAATGTGATCTTCATTCATTACAGAAACTAATGATAGGAAAACTAAACCTGTTAAAGAAACCGTGGACGAAACGAAACATAATCTGTGTGTGAAAATAAAACCTAAACTCAGAAAAAACAAAAGCAAATGGAGAGACCTCTCTTTATGCTGGAAGGCGATGATCTCTTACTGTTTCGATGTGGCTCCAAAGACCTCAGTGTAACAAATGGGGCAAGCCTGAGGAAATAAGGTAGCGTCAATTTCTTGTTGTTTGGGTTTAGTGACTAATTTATAATTTTTCTACTTAAAAGCACTCTCCTATGAACTATTTGGTACTTTTCATTTTCTGAAAAACAAATTTGTTTGGCATGTTTTTGGAAAATAAAACAACCCTTTTTTCAGGAACACCAAAGAGATGTTTTCAAATTTTTTTAGAACTATATTTGCATCAGAATAAGGCGAAAAGGATGGTTGGTTTCAAACATGCCAGTTTCTCTATGGAACGCAAAAATGATGATGAAAAACCTTTCCAGACAGTAGATCACCTTGTTGATACTAAGCCATTTGGTGCCACAACCAACATGGTAGAGATGTTTGCATGGAAGAACTATCCGTCGTTCACCTATTTTGTATTCCATCTGGCAAATTACACACCTGTTTTTTTACGAGGAAAAAACCCGATCAAAATAACGAAATAGGTCCTGATGAAAATCAGAAGATAATGCTTGGTGATATAGAGAATCATATCACAGGCTCCAAAATCACCATATCAATGTTTCAGTAACAAAGCAAATCTGCCTGCATTAGCAGACAGTGGTGGCACAATGGAAGAGAGAATAAATGAAAATTTATGCGTGAGGATCCTTCCAGGTAAAAAGACCAAAAACAAAAAAAACTATAATAAATTGAGTTATCTCCCTTAATTGAAGACCTCTTCTAGATCCAGCCGCTACACAAAGCAAGAGGTTACATTCATCTCCAGGGGCGGCTCTACTCGTAAAACCCCGATTTCGGAGGCATTATCTAAAATACTTTCCAAAATGATTTCGTTACTTATAAGACAAAATACTTTAAGAATAGCGGAAGCTTAGTGTGATTACAACAACTTGATAACATAGGAGTATTAAGTTTCTAAATAAGATTACAACATACAAATTAAGTTTTTCAAAAAGGAACAGAGCGACAACTACAAAACTTTAGAGTTGGGGTTTTTGCACTTACAACCCCTGTACTTTGACCGATTTACAGAGACACCCCCGTGTACTATTTTTTTTAGGCATTTACACCCTTCGTACTTCAGACTAAACTGCAAAAGCTGGATGCCGTTAACGGAAGGGACGAAAAGTCTTAAATGCCCCTCCACAACCCTAACCCATACTCATTTCGCAAAACCATTTCTCTATCTACACTACCCAACACTTTCTTCTCTTTGTATCTCCTTCTCCCATTTCAACCACCGCCTCAAAATGCTGCCACGCTCCCCCACTCCTTATCTCCAACCCTTGTAGTTTCACATCCTCCCTCAATTATCATTCACAATCTGAGCTTTCTTCTTATTTCTCCAGCCAAAGATCCACCCGATTCATCTCTAAAATGCACTTTGGTCGCCCCTCTCGCTACCGACACACCTCCACCGTTGAAGAAGCCCTTCGACAGCTGCTGGCCATACGATTGGATGATGGCGACGACGATACAAGTCATATAGGCAGAGTGCTAGTCGATTTCGAACCAAAGCTTTGTGGGAATACCGACGATTACACATTCTTGCTTCGAAAGCTTGGTAGTCGAGGCAAATACTCCATGGCCATGAGATGTTTCAAATTCGCGATTCGCCACCAGAGAAGGCATAATGAGCAGGTAAGCTTGCAACTGCCATGGTTAGTGTTCTTGGAAGGTTGGGAAAGGTCGACTTGGCTAGGTACGTGTTTGATTTCAGCAGTTAAGGAGGGATATGGGAACACATTTTACACTTATTCCGCTTTAATTAGTGCTTATGGGTGCTGTGATGAGGCCATTAAGGTCTTTGACACTGTGAAAGCTTCTGGCTTGAACCCCAATTTGGTAATTTACAATCCTTTAATGGATGCAGATAGTGGTCACCGAGATGCCATAAAGAAGTTATGAAATTCTTTGGGATGAATGATAGTATTTTTGTATTCTCACAAATTTCCAATACAAATACATGACTCATGGTACAACTTAAATATACAGACCTATGGCTGCTATACAAGGAAACATGATTGATTATCTTACTATAAACAAGCCTTGAAATCCTCCAATAACTCTTACTATAAACAAGCCTTGAAATCCTCCAATAAATCTTCCTATAATTAACGTCCAGCAAATCCTTCTATAATTCTGAGAAGAATTATATTTCAGATTCTTAGGCTCAATCACGTGATTTGATCATGTGATTTGATTGCTTCAACACTCCCCCTCAAACTAGGCTGGGGAAATGGCCAGAGGCCTAGTTTGATGCGCAACGTATGAAATGAGGCACGATAGAGTGGTTTGGTAAGAATATCAGCGACTTGGTATCTTGAAGAGACAAAACGCGTGATGAGTGAACCTTGTGCCACCTTTTCACGCACGAAATGATAATCAATCTCAATGTGTTTTGTGCGAGCATGAAATACGGGATTAATTGTAAGGTGTAATGCAGAGACATTGTCACAGAAAAGAGTTGCTGGTTTGACTGTGTGACCAATGTCACGAAGTAAGTATGAAATCCATGTTACTTCAGCGGCTACGGATGCAAGAGCTCGATATTCAGCTTCTGTGCTTGATCGTGCAACTATGGGTTGCTTCTTGGCACTCCATGAGATACAGTTAGCACCCAAGAACGTACAGAATCCAGTTGTAGAACGTCGAGTTGTTTGACAACCACCCCAATCGGCGTCGTAAAAGGCATACAAATCAAGTGATTTAGATGACATAAGCTGTAGACCATGATCAAGGGTGCATGAACATATCTCAAAATTCTTTTCACCAACTGAAAGTGGAAGGTGGTGGGAGGATGCATAAATTGACAAACATAGTTCACACTAAACGACAAGTCCCGTCTTGTGAAAGTGATATATTGAAGCCCTTCAACTATGCGGCGATAGAAGTGAGGATCTGGAAAAGGAGAATTGCTATCAGGTGTGAGTCTAGGTTTGGCCACCATTGGCGTAGAAAGGGGTTTGCAATTTCTCATTTGGGCTCGATCAAGAAGTTCGGCAGCATACTTCGTTTGATTAAGCAAAAGTCCACCTGAAAATCTGTGAACCTCAATACCAAGAAAATAATGTAAGTAACCCAAGTCCTTCATAGCAAATTCCTGATGGAGTTTGGACATGAAGTCTTGTAAGGAAGCAGAATTTTCACCCGTCAAAATAATATCATCCACATAAAGGAGTAGCAGAAGAATTCCACCAGACCCACGACATATAAATAATCAAGAATCCGTGGAGCTACAAAAGAACCCATTGGCAAGGAGGAAAGAGCTAAATCTGTCAAACCATGCCCTTGGTGCTTGGCGTAGACCGTAGAGAGCGCAATGTAACTTACAAACATAGTTTGGCTTAAACGAGTCAACGAAGCCGGGAGGCTGCTCCATATAGACTGTCTCTGAGATATTTCCATGTAAAAAAACATTTTTTTTACATCCATCTGACGTATGTCCCAATTATGATGAAGTGCAATAGACAAAATTATGCGAATTGTGGCTGGCTTGATGACCGATGAAAAGGTCTCAATGAATCAATACATGGTATATGATTGTACCCTTTGTCCACGAGTCGAGCTTTCAACCGCTCAAGCAAGCCATCTGAATGAATCTTCGTCTTGTACACCCATTTACAGCCGATAATGTTCATGGTGGATGAGCGAGGTACAAGTTCCCACATATTGTTTTGGCGAAGAGCTGCCATTTCTTCCTCCATAGCAGTAAACCAACCTGGGTGGTGAAGCGTTGATTTAGTGCTTTTCGGCTCAACTGGAATGTCAAAGGAAAGAAGGGCGTATTCGACTGCTGAATATTTCAAATTGGCCTTAACAATTCCTGAGCGAGATCAAGTTGTCATTGGATGGGAAATATTTATTGGTGAATGTGTGGATAAGTCCTCCATTGCTGAATCAGGATGACAAGGAGAGTCGGTTTCTTCATGCTCATCTTGGTGGACAGTTTCTTTAGGAGTTGCAATATCAGCTTCTCTTGGTAGAGCTGCAAGAGAGGAGGGTTCCAAAGTGCTCGCATCATTATTGTCAACAAAGACACCTTCAAGATCACATTGACTCGCATTAGTGGAAGATGAGCTAGGTGAAACTTGACTTTTGCTAGTGTTGTCTGCTATATTGTCGGTATTACCCAATAAACTTCGCTCCGTGGAAATGCTCCCCCTTTCAAAACCTGAAACCCAATCATGAAAGCTAACCAATTCACCATGATCAGAAAATTCAGAAAACAATAATGCTGACATTATTTGGAGAGACATCGTTCAATCTAAGGAAAGAAACCCTGAAATGCATAATTTGTTCCTAAATATTGCTTAACTCAAAGTGGGAGATGGCAAACAAATCCTTTTCTGGCTTGATCCTTGGTTAGGAAATCAATCTCTAGCTGATGCTTTTCCTCCAGTTTTCAATGTGGTATCCCGACAAGATGAATCACTTCATGAGGTATTAGCAAGAAGGTCTGAATCACATGTTTGGGAGTTCAGCTTCAGAAGAAGACTTTTTGTTTGGGACAAAGACATGCTTGTTGATTTATATTCAATTCTGGATGGTTCAGAAAATCTAGTATCAGATGGCTCAGTTGACAGACTAATTTGGGTGGGTAATTCATCAAAATCTTTCTCCGTCAAATCCCTCTATGTTCTTGCCAATCCTTCTTTCGGAGCTCCAAACTCAGCTTTTGATCTCATTTGGAGAAATGCAGCTCCATATCGAGTGCAATGTTTCATTTGGCTGATTCACCATGGGAAAATAAAATCTGGGGATTACCTTCTTAGGCTTGGAATCATTCACTCCTTAGAGGAAGCAAACTGTAGATTCTGTCTTTCACATATTGAATCTGTGGACCATCTTTTTTTGCATTGCAATTATGTGTGGCAGTTGTGGTCTGGCATTCTCTTGTGGTGGGGTGTGCAATGGGTCACTCCAAAATGTGCTATGGATCTTCTTCGGTGGTGGAAGGATTAGAAATTAAAGAAGGCTAGAAGATTGATTTGGGATGTTATTCCAATGGCTGTAATGTGGACTATTTGGAACCAAAGCAATTCTTGTATCTTCGAGCAAGCCAGCATTGATTGGGAGAAAACCACTGATCTTATCAAAATCAGAGTTGCCTTGTGGGTTAATCCAAAAGTTGGATGATATGGTTTCACGATCGATGATTTCCTGTTCAACCTGAAGGGTGTCTTGGCCTCACTTTAATTTACAAATACATGACTCATGGTACAACTTAAATATACAGACCTATGGCTGCTATACAAGGAAACATGATTGATTCTCTTACTATGAACAAGAATTGAAATCGTCCAATAAAATCTTCCTATAATTAACGTCCAACAAATCCTCCTATAATTCTTCTCAGAATTATATTTCATATTCTTAGGCTCAATCACGTGATTTGACTGCTTCAACAATGGTCGCCGTCAATCTAAAGTCATCATTTTGGTGGATCTAAAGCTTCAACGTCGTCGATCTAATTTCTAGAAACCCATTTTTTATTTTCAAGAAACCCATTTTTTATTTCTAGAAACCCATGAATTCTGGCACCCATTTTTAATTTTTGTTTGCAGATAAAGGGGTTCGACGTGTTTTGTGAAAACAGCCAAATCAAAATGGGGTTTGATTTTTCTAGTGAAAATACCCAAATCAGAATGGGTTTGCAGAGATATAAGATTCATATATGCGTGCAAATATATAGGTAAATATAGCAAAAAAGAAAATAGGGTAAGCACATACTGATATACGTATATAAACATGGAAAGAGATTATGTATATATGCAAGTCATTTTGGATTTGGGGTAGTATTTTTCTTTTCCCTTGTCTGGCTTGGGGTATTGTTGAAGTAGAGCTCCCATAAGCCTTATAAATGGCTACCAGGGGCATTTGTGGCATTAAATTAGTCATTTTGAAGGGAAATTTCCCTCCTCTCTCTTTTCCGTCCAAGTCAACAGAAAAACTAACTGGAAGGGTGTAAGTGCTTAAAAAAATAGTACAGGGGGTGTCACTGCAAATTGGTCAAAGTACAAGGGGTGTAAGTGCAAAAACCCCTTAAATGAATAAACGTTATTTTTGGATTTGAGTGCAAAGGGTGTCTTCTTCATGTTAAATGAATAGATATGCCCAAACTAAAAGGTGTGACTATTAGGATTAATTGAATAGTCATGGCTATTATGATTAGACATGACTATTGGGTTTAATCAAAGAGTTGTAATCTTTGGCTAGCAGTAACGATCCATGCCTATATAAAGGCAAGGGGTTCTACCAACTGAAGATACATAATCAATACGATTCTAATTGTTCTTTCTCCCTAAAATTATCTCATAAATATGTTTTTGGCGGGCTTGCAAAATCCGAAGGCATTCTGGTTCCGCTTCGTCTTTGCATGACGCAGTTGAACATACAGTCAATCTGGACTCAGCTTCCTTGTATCTTGGAGTCGAATTCACTTGTAATCCGGTGCACACCAAATTCACTCGAATTGGTGGGGTGAATATCGTCTTAAGGACATCGACTTTGTAACACGCCTTGAACTAACCATTTATTCTCTCCAGTTTTATCCACTTCCATCGTGTATATGATTTTTGAACCAACAGTAGATACAATTTACATGAAAAGCGAAAAACACTACAAATTTTCCCCAATGTACAAGTCTTTATCTAAGTCACATAATGTGCTTACATGAGCAGAAGTGTGAGTGTGAAATCTTCTTTTAAAAGTATCAGCACAAAGTCTGTAAATAATATTAATGAGAGAGCCAGCCCAGGTGGGTAAGATATTCAACCTCCATGCGTCCGGTGCAGGTTCGATCCCCACCATCCCCATCCTCTGGCCTTAATTTCTATATAACATTAACATACTAACCAAGCAACGAAAAAAATTAAATAGAAAATGGAGAATGCATATGCGAAGATTGAGAGCGGGAACAAATGACCCTATACTCAAAGGATTATTTGACCATGGTCTTTATACAACCCGACAGTGTGAGTCTTGCAATAGAGGGGTCGTATCTGAGGATGATGACAGCCGATCAACTCCATGACTTTCTTTTTTCTCTTCTTTTGATTGTGTCCATATCACTCCATAGAAACCCACTACAATTACAATCGCTCCAATCACACTGCAGTAAAATAAAAACCAAAAAATATCTACGTGTCAGTTAGATGTTGAGAATTCTTCGTGTCGCGGTAGCTTTTTAGGGTTATGGGTTTGGCTTCTTTAGGTGCTTCATTGTTTTCCTCTCTTTTTCTTTTATTCAACCTTGCTTAATTAGATGCTTCCTCCCCCTTTCTCATGTACCCTTATCAATGTTCTTTAATAAAATTTCTTTTTGCCAATAAAAAAGAGGTTGTATACGTTGAGTTAAATGGGATTATCTACATTTCCTTTCCTAAAAGAAGAAAAAAAAGAAAGTCCCCGATCGAGTGAAATGACCTACTTTATTATAAATGTGTTTTAAAGTCATGTTTGTACATAAATGACTACTCTGAGTTTGGCATGGTTGATGTTCATGACGAATTCTAAAAAATAGTTTTGATCATTAAAATAGACCCTGACTATGCCTACAAGACCAAGAAGGCAATCCGAACCCATAAAATTAGTAATAATGGCCTTCTTTGACCCCGCTTCTTCACAATAAATCGCACCAAAATGTTTCCAAAAAACTGTTTGTGTTTCGGTGCAATTGTCTTTCTGAATTCTTTACTAGGAAAATTAGCCATAAATACAGTAAAATAGTTTAGTTTTAACTTAGAGGAAGGACGGCAGTTATTTGGGTTTGAGTTGAGCTAATTCAATTTTCATATCGTTAGTCATAAGGCCATAACAATATTTTTTTGGACAATTTTACCCACGGGCTTTGAAAACCAGAACTCGATCGAAGAAGAAGCTCACTCACACACTCTCTCTCTCTCTCTCAAATTACCCACGGTTTTTTTTTGGATCTTCTTCCTTGTCTGTTAGATCCAAAACACCAGCGATCCCCATGCGGCACACCCATGGATCAATGGGGATCCAAAACATTGGAGATCTTCAAGAAATGAGGTCACGGAGAACCTCAGGGAGGCCTTCTAGAAGTCAATTCAAACTTCTGCTATGTTTTATCCATCTTCTATTAGTGAGGTTTCACTAGCGTTACTTTTTGAAATCTGAGGCCTGTTTTCTATACGATATATATTTATTTTTTTGTTCGATTCGCTACCATTCCAGCCGAATAAGTGAAACGGATAAAGGTTAATCTTTTTCACTTATTTAATTGAACTTAAGATTCAAAAAAGCACTACAACAAAAATGATAAACCGTGACGAAATTCTAGTGACGAAATTAATTTCTCCCCTATATGACTATTTTGAGAGGAAAAATATAATTCGTCTCTAATTGGGAGAATAAAAAAAAAGAAAGGTGATGAAATTTTATTTCAGTCTCTAAACTTGTGGAAGAATGGAATTTTTGGTGACGAAAATATTTTTTCCTCACTAATATGTTCCCTCCACATCCTCCCTGGGAGAGCAAACCAATAGAAGACAAAAATATTCCTCACAAAAGAGAAGGCTTTGGGCTAGGAAATTTTTTTGTCACCCATTTACTCTATTTTTTTTGGCGGGCCTGAAAGTGTATTGGAGGGAACTGAAAGTGTAGGAGAGGAATTATTTTGTCACCAAATCTATGGGCCCAACCCAACCATAGTTAAATTTCTAACTCTAAAGTAAGATAGCTTTCTAACTTAACGTCTCTCTGTCTCTCTTTCTCCCTCATCCTTACGCCTTTTCCTCCTGCCCTAACGTTGTCTGCTTCTGAGGTAGGAAGAAGGGAGCAGCTGCTAATCCGAGATGAGTAGGCCCACAACGACGCCCATCAAACACCACGCCCTTGCTACTACCATGTGATTCCAATCAGTATGCTCAAGGAAGTTATTTTTCTACTCTGTTCGATTTCTCATCAATTTGAGGTAGGAAGAAGGGAGCAGCTGCTAATCCGAGATGAGTAGGCCCACAACGACGCCCATCAAACACCACGCCCTTGCTACTACCATGTGATTCCAATCGGTATGCTCAAGGAAGTTATTTTTCTACTTTGTTCGATTTCTCATCAGTTCTATGCATGTGTTCAATCTATATTGTTATCTATCTCATTTATGCTACAAGATGCTATTGGGGAACCCACTCCGTTGGGATTGGGTTCAATTTGTTGTGGAGCATGAGAATTATTTAAGAATTTTTCCCTCGTACATGTATTAAATTTGTTGTTGTTGAGTTTCAAGAACCCACTTAGGAATAAAGAGAGGCAAAATGTCAAACAATTTTTGGGCTCACGTATGAAATAAGTCTTTATTTTCTGGTCGGCAGGTATAAAAGAAATAAAATTTATTGAAGATGAAATAAATCATCAAATAAACTGTAATAAGGACCCCCTTTGGATGAAGGGATTTCATAACAAAACGAAGAAGAATAAAGGGTCATTGGTTTTAAACTCTTGACTGCTATTTTTATCTATCGTTGTTAATGATGTAGAGTGGGTCGTCGCGTCCACATTTCTGGACCGTTTGGACCATTCACGACCCAAACGGCATAATAAATAAGTCACACGGACCAACGTTGGCGAAACGAGTCCGAGTCCGCGTTTGGAAGGAAAACAGGCTTCTGCACATTTCTCATTGCAATTTTGGCAATGATCAATGATGGATTTCGGCCGTTCGATGTCGTCTAGGCCTTCAAAAAGGGAATTTTGCCGTTTTAGGAAATAATAGTTTTGCTAATAACTTTTAGTAGAAAATTCCGTTTTAATTGCCGTCTGTTTTGGCAACCTTATATTTCTTTCTAGTTTTTAGTTCTACCAATTATTTCCGAATTTCCATTTTTGGTAATTTTCGTAATTTCGGTGATTTCGGCTTGATTAGCAAGTCGAATCTTTTTGTTATTCGTTTCCTAGTTGGTTTAGGGTTGCTATGACACTATAAGTATCGTTGTAAGCCTAATGGCAGAATTTGGTTGTTTATGAATTAAGAAAATCGAGTTTTTACTCAATATCGTTTGTTCAAAGAGGGAGTACCGCTGGCTCAAACATTATTTGTGTTTACTTCCAGCAAATAATTTCGTAAGAGGAGGCCGCCCTGCATTAGTTAAGGAATTGGTTGTTGAGAGGAACAAACATCCAAATCCCAAATAGTTTGTGTTTTAAGTGCGTCCGCCATGCTTATTCAAAGCACAATGGAGTTATGTACTACAAATTCAGAAATTATTTGCGACTTAATTTTGATTTACAATTTCAGGGCTCAGAAAATCCTCAGTTCAAGAGATTTCATAGTTCCTTCAAATTCAGCATCGGGATTACATGCGAAGCTACATTATCAACCCAACAAGGAGAAGCTACAATGGGCACCACCTGCAAATAGGTAAATAAATATGATTAAGAACGAAAATAAGGGGGAAAAAACTGAACCGAACATAGCGAAATATCAATGTGAGACCCTTCACACGCCAAACCTTGTGTTTTAGAACCACAATCTGTGAATCATGGGATGCAATGAGTGAAGCTCGTTTCTCACTGATTTGATACTTGCGTTGTGTTCTGTCAACAATTCAATAGTTGTGGAACCTCTAGTAGACTTCTCTATTCTCTGTAACACCACACATGAGTCTCCAGCATTTGCAACGTAGAGAATTCCGTTGCGTATCACGCTGACCAAACAACATGATCCCACTGATGCAAATATCTCTTGATGCTCAGAGCAAATTTTAAAATGATGAGGAGAAGAGTCTTTGAGATGTGCTCCCTTGAGGTTAGGACTTTAAGCAAGCCAAGGTAGGGAAAGGGTGCGAAGTCTACAAAAGCATCAAGGAGTACAAATTCAGAGTAATTATATAAATTCTTTATATATCTAACTGTACAGATCAACATTCTAATAAAAAAGGATTTCCCAAGAGAGAACTATTAAAATCTATTTTTGACTCATGGCAGAAATATTAAGCATTTGACACTCCATTTATGTGCAGCTTACTATGGTGACAAAACCAGCTCACAAGTGAAGTTGAAGGATAATGTTGGGTCACAGTTGAAAGCTTCGGCAGAGCATCTCTAAGGTCAGTATCCTACATTTTCTGTGTTTAGCTTAGAAGATATTTGAAGGCTTTATGTCCTTAGCATCAAATTCCATCGTAACAGCAATGGGTATGATCACATAAAAGAGAACATAGAACTTCGCAACCAGGTTTTTATTCCTTATAATTAACTAAAACCAAACAATCTGACTCACCCTAACTATCTTACGCAAAGTGCACATACATTCATTAGAAAATTAGTGAAGTTCAATTAACAAAACATACCGAGACAGAGATAGAATTTTTATACATAGTGGAGCTTCGTCATATTTCCAAGCTCTGGGGGATGGGTCCAGTCAACTTGTTACTGTGAAGGTACCTGTAACATCAGTTATTAGAACTAGAACAGAAACCAATACATCTGTCTTTTTTAATCTTAAGTTTGATTGTCAGGTAGGGATTTCATTGTGGTATTGCAGCTGCAATATGTGAATGCTCTTTGTTTATTGATATGTTGTATTTCATTTCCATTTGCTTATTTGTGGATGCTTTTGGTTGTCTATATAACTTATACCCTTCAAGAATCAACGGGCATAATCTTTCGGGCTGTGCCTGAAGCTGTGAACCTAGTACTCTCAAACAAGAGGGAAACTTTACAGTTATTATAGTATTTCTCATTGATTCTTCTAGTTTTTTGATCCCCTATGAATTTTCATTGTTTCATGGACCTGATTCTCCCAGAAACAGGTTCCATCCACAATTGCAGCTTTCTCCAATCTCACCATTGGCTTTCCAATATCGGCTAGTGCCAGAGATTCTGTCAACGCTTTTGCTTCCACTTGTGGCACTTGAAAACAGCCCGTTGTTCAAACAAGGCAAGTATTATCTGGTTTTAATTTTGTTGATATACAGATCAAGCCCTCTATAGCTAGCAATTCAAATGTGTATGGCTACTCTACACCATTTAGAGATTTATAGAGCAAACCCAATGCAGTTTTGTCACGCCCTCAATTTTCAACATATTTAATAAACATTTTTCCCTGAGAGGTATCTCGATAAACTCATAACTTTACCCATAAGTCACCTCACAACGCTACATTGATAATGAACAATAAATCAAATTTTGATACCCGTATCCCATACAAATTGTTTCTCCAAATATGTTACATTCTTAA
>JAXBDA010008268.1:0-15246 GCA_036023075.1 Gaultheria prostrata | reverse complement strand
TAAAGAACATGACATATAACTCTAAAAACTAATTTTATGTAAAGATCCTAGGTTTGCCTACAACATTAATTCACGAGAAAATGAAGAACAACAACTACTTACTTGATGAAGACGAAATTAAACCGACAAAAATGAGAATAAACTAGATTTATATGAAGATCCAAACACGAGCTACAACATTAATACACGAGGTTTACCTTGAATCTAAGTAGAAAGCATGAAATCCTAGAGAGAAGGGAGAGCAACAACAATGGAGTTTCCTCCTAAAACTAAATTAAACTAAAAGTGAAGGGGTGTGAGGAGAGAAAGAGAGAGGAGAGATATACAACAAGGTCTTTCTCTCTCTCAAAATATCCCAAAAAGTGGAAGTTTCCATAAGTGACAAGTAATAAAGGTGATCAAAAGGGCTTACTGGGCAAGTGGATCGGTCCACTAGCAAAGGTGGATCGATCCACCTAGCCCAAAAATCCCCCGTCCACATGGTGGATCGATCCACCATCAGAAGTGGATCGATCCACAACCCTCTGTTTTTGCACAAGGTGGATCGATCCACTTTGCTTCTTCGGGTAGATTTTTGACCCAACTTCGCGGGCACGCCCCGGCTTCGTCCAAACTCAAAATGCGGCATTTCTTGAACCGTTGGAAAGCTCTATGAGTCTACTTTCAAACCCAATTGACCTCATCTTCATGGCCTTTGTATGTTGAGAGATATGAGCCTTTTCCTATCATTGTGTCGGATTTTCTTGAGGCTCATAGCTCTAGATTTCTTGTTCCTTTGTTTCGGGCCTTCCTTGAACCTTCCAAAGCTCCTTGAATCGACTTCTAAGCTTCGGCGATTGTCCTCCACGGCATTGCGGGACCTTGGGTACATCCGGATACAACCGGGGATTATTTGGAGCTTTGGACACGCCCTTTTAGCTCCGATTTTCTGAAGCTCATCAAAAACACAACTCGCGCAAAATCAATCATATAAAAGCACAAAATGCACGTGTGTGTGATCAAGACAAGCGAGATAAGCCCGGATATATACAACATTTAGGGCTTATCACTAAGGGTTAACAGGTCAGCTGGCATGGGTCGTTACAGGTGGTATCAGGGCTTACACCAACCGGAAGTGTGAAGCTTAAGTAGGCTTGACAAGGGAAATGCTTGAGGTGCTTGTTGTGCGTTGGCGGGTCCCACATGAGACGAGCTTGACCTGCGTAAGCGGGTCTTGTCTCACATCGGTTGGTGGATGGAAGTGATGGACAATTGGGCACAATGAGGATGTTGCGATCTTAAGTGGGGGAGATTGTGATATCCCCTCATCTGTTAAATATCAAAAGAGAATTCGATATATAAGGAAACCCAAGCAGCAACCATGTAACTTGAGGTTAACCTTTTGAGCCACATGCTTAGGCTAAGGGTTAGCAGGTTAGCTAGCCTAGATCGTTACAGTCATAGACACCAAAGAAGTGTCGGACATGTTGCAGAAAGAGTATAGGACAAGTGTATGGATTAAGACTTTTATTTTCTAATAATGTGCACGAAAAAGAGAGTATGGGACACGTGTCCGAGAATGTCTAAGCACCATGTGTGTGTGACATGAACACGCCACCTTTTAAGTGTGAATGCTTCTTAGGCTGAGTTTGCCAAAAGATTTTATGGGAAATCACATAAAATCAACGGGTTGATCTTATGTGATTAGCCATTTTAGCATGCAGATTTTATGGGAAATCCCATAAAATCTAGGTGCTAAAATGGAATTTCCCATAAAATCACCACCTAGATTTTATGAGATTTCCCATAAAATCTTTCGGGAAACTTAGCCTAGGTTCCATCTATGGCACGTATACAGTCCTACTAATTACACTTAGAGATTAAAGATGTAGAGAACATGAATAACTTTCTTCTTTGTGACACATATTGGTTAATATAAAATCAGAGGCAATATCTTCTTTAAATAAACCTTAAACAAGAGGTAGTGTTGGCCGACATTGACAATTTCATGAGGGGTAATATGTTCAGGTTGGTAATCGGATTATGAATGGTGCAAAATTTGCAAGTCCAGGTCTCATTTGGGAGAAGGGTCGGTGTATGGTCTGTCGAATGCTGAAACCTTGCATCTTTTGTTTGCCTGGAATTTTGCCCACAAATGTATAAGAGTATGGCCAACGACTCTTCTACCGATAACCTTGTTGAATCTTATTGAAGTAGGTTTCTATCAACTAGGTCAGCAACCAATGCCATAGAAGTGTGCGCGTCTTAGCAGTGTCTGTATTGCCGGATTGTAAAAATAGTGTTTGTTCATGGCTTGTGATCCAAGCGGTGCGCTGTGGCCGTTTCATAATGTGGCTGTTCAAATGCTGATACGGGACTAGTCATAGAAGTCATCATCATCACCGAAGGTCCAAGAATGTGGGGCCCATGCGACATCACTTCTACATACAAAGGGTCAGTAAATGCTGAAATCAGTCACATTACATAGGAACATCAGCATAGTCACTGAATAAAAGATGGATATTCATGACGCATTTGAGCATTCTAGTTACTACTACTTAGTAGGTACTAGTATTTTCTTTCATTCCAATCAACCAAATTCACGAGCTGCAAGCTCTTCACACCTTTTAATTTAAGCCATCCTTATTATTTAGATGTTTGGGTTGCATTTAAGTATCCATTGTCAAATATTTGTGTTCGATTACTCATCCAAAGAGTAGATTTCATTATAGGACTTACATTAAGATTTCCATATGCATTAACAGGTTTGGACCTTTATGCGGGTGCAAATTAAATGGTCAAGGGATTTTCTCATTAGGCCTCCCAATTTAACACCCCAAGCAACACTGTTGTGAGGTTGTCAATTCCTACTCAAACTTCTGTTAATTGTCCATGCACTGCCAAAAAAAAAAACCTCGTCTTCTTCCTATTCAATGTAGTTGGCAAAACCTAACTTCTCACATTGTCACAATTATGTGCTACTAAGATTGGGAGGCCTTTTTAATGGTTGAAAAAACCTTACAACTGAATTTTCGGAAATGTATTTGCATAACAAAAATTACGGGATGGTGGGAATAAGCTTCCTATGTGTTGTAATATCTAAAAAATAGTGAAGTAATAGAATGCTAATCATGCTCCAAGTATAAAACTAGTTACCTTGTCCGCTTGGCCTCTTAGTCCTTTTATCACCTTAGTTCCGTGATTCCTTTCGGTAAAAGGCTGCATGAGTGGTCTAGAAGATCATGAATTCATAACATGCATAAGCGATGTGGGATTAACGCTTGTGCAACTGCTAAGTCATAATGTTAATATAGCGATGTGGGATTAATGCTTGTGCAACTGCTAAGTCATAATGTTAATATATAGTAAAAAATGACTCTTTAAAGTTGTATGAATTCATTATTTTTTTATTTACTTATCTTATAAATTAATTTTTAATTCATCCCTTTTATGAACGGATGTCTGCCTTGGTGATGCTGGATCTCTGGAATGGAGATCTGGAGAGCAAATTGACCAAGACATCAATGTCCTCTTCTAAGGACCAGACATCCGCTAAGCAATTCTGGCTTGAGGAGTTCTGGACCTTAACTCTGAACTGACCTATCTCAGTTCAATATACAGTTTAAGTCCAAATCTTCCGACCTAATTTCAAGTGTTTTCCCTCATGGGTCCTGATTATAGTTATATTAGGGACTCGAGAGAGAGGATGGAATAAAAGAATAAATGTTAACAACTTAACATGGAGGATGGTGTTCTCACCTTACTTCAACTGTTATCCGACTCTCTTTAAAGTTACTCTTCCTCCTTGTTCCCACCCCCCCCTCTCTCTCTCTCTCTCTCTCCCTCTCTCTCTCTCTGAAAGCCTTGCTCTGATACCATCTTAAAGCATCCAACTCAAAACCAATTGGCAATGAGTGAAGAGGCCGCCCAGAGCCCCAAGCTCATTTACTTGCTTTGGAGGTTGTAATTAATCAATGTGGGACTAGCTCTAACAGGTTGCATTAACTAATAAGGTAGTGTATTTGATTCTAGGTTGACCTACTTATATCCTTTTTTGATGTGAAAATGGTGGAGTTTCCTGATAACATGCCCCGACAGGGATACTGGCTCCTTCTGGGTGGTTGATGTACACAGATGCAAGAAGTTGCAGGAGAACGTGGAGGCTACCTTCATGGACGAGGCGGTATAAAGCTCTTCTATGTCTTCTTGTACTTATTACATAGATAAACATGGAGATACTTTAACATGGTTCCTGTGGGTTGGTTGAGTTTGAACATGCAGCATTGGACAGTGATGATCTGCTCTATCTGAAAGAGCAAATGGAGGCTGAGGAGGATGCAGAACGCCTTCTGCGACGCACCGAGAAACGCGCCTTTGCAGCTTTTAAAATATCCTTTTGATTATATTGAATCATAAAATTTTGTAGTCCATGATTCATGCGAAGAAAGGAGATGGGGATAAGCACGGAAATGCATAAAGTTGTGTTGTTGCATTGAATGGCACATATCATACACACATTGGAGACTGCTGGACGTGTCAAACAAGCCATGTATGGTGTCCTAATTTTCACGAATCTATCCAGACCCTGAAAAGACACTGGAAACGCTCTAGAACCCCAATTTGGACCATCTATGATTCTTAAAGTGGTATCTTGACCTAAGAAAGCCTTGGATTAAACTACCGGCTCATCATCTGCGCGCTGTACATGGTGGCGTACACAAACATTACACAATTCAAACCTTCCATATGTAAAGACAAACTGCTCAAGGTTTGACCAGGCACAGTGCCTAGTTACTTTCACTCACCAGAACACACATGGGGCAGCATAACCTCTCAGCTGAGACCTCTGAACTAATGGGGAATATCCCATTTTCCTGGAAATTGAACCCTTGCCCATTGGGTTTGGGTTGAACTTAGAGAGATATTGTATGGACTAGGAACAAGCTTTCGTAAAGAGAACTCTTAAAAATACTTGTAGTTCATACACTTACACATCATACACTCATCCTCGCCTTGACTTAGGAGAATAAGTGGCTGATTCTTAACAAAGAGAAGGTAAATAAAAATGGGTTAGGCTCCTAAAAATTGGTATTTGAGGGAGTTTTTAGGACATAAAACAGTTTTCCATACAGTTTTTCTGAGCCTTGTATAGCCTTTGAAACCTGAAGGAAAATCAAATCTTCTGTAGATACTAGACCCTTCGTGCGCAAGCATCAACCTGGCATATGTGATGTCCCAATTGGCATACACAAACTTCAATGTAGATGATACCAATTTCTGTTTCTGATCTGGTTTACATTTATGTTTTTATTTTCTTAAATGTCACTTCTTTATTTCTATAAAAAGACAATCTGGTCCTTTACGACTTAACAGTACTATAGTATACAGAAACAAACTCTGTGTATGCAAGATTGATACATGCGTACACAATGTCTAACCTTGCATACACAACATTTATCCTTACGCATGCTAAGTTCAGCAACAGTTTCTGTTTGCTGTTTACGCAGTTGCAGTTACTCTGTTCATTTACTCTTTAATATTCATGTTTATTGATCCTGTTCTAGGTAATATACTAAAATAGAACCTGCGTAATCAACTGATAATTGCACAAAAAAAAAAAATCAATTTTTGTCACAGTTTATGTTGTCTCTTTGTACTGCCCAAAAAGGAAGGTTCTAGTGTGCGATGCGTTCCATTTGCATGAATCGCGAACATAGCACGGGTTATTCTGTTCATTCACAGCCTACTGTCTGTAATTATTGCTTCTGAATCCCCTTTGCCTATCCCCTCCCTAGTTGTTTGGTTAGTGCAAGAATGAACTTCAATTTTCCTAATGTCACATTCAGTAACCTGGAAAGGAAAAGAAGGTAAGAGAATGTCTTAACTTTCTTGCAATTTTTGTGTGTTCAATTAGCAAGAAAGTTGTGGGATCTACGTCTCCAACTTTTCCACTAGGATTAGTTTTTCCTCAAAACTTGTCTTGGAATAAACACAAATTTTGCAAGAATCTTATTTTCTTCACTAGTTTCCTACAAAATTAAACCACTGTCTTTCAACTTTCTCAAAAATATCTTTTAGCAAATAAATGCATAAAAGGAAAATAAATTTCTTTTTCCTTAACTAAAATTTTTCCTGCACCAATTTCTTGACAAATAAACAGAGCCTTAGATGCTAACCGCAAGGTTACGCCAGATGGGGTGCCGAACAGTTTCCCATCTCGTAACATAGCCGTGAATTAAGTAATCACTGGTAACGACAGACTACTAGTCGGTGCTCTTCTGATTGATTGGGAGTAGCCTATAGAATGTGTGGTGACTCCAGAAACAATATGTTTTTGGTGCATGGCCGACAATTGTTTGAACGGGGAGCATACAAATGCTCGTCTCCCTTAACTGGACCACCCACGGAATCTGAAGTTAAAAGAAGAGCACTATGAGTAGACTCATTGATTTGACAAAAGAATTTGAGGAAGTTTGGGGTTGAAAGTTATAAAAGTAATATATTGTGTTTGATTGGGTGATAACTTCTTCGTTTGTGGTTTTTCTTTTTTATTGATGATCTATTCATTTCGTGTTTTTAACTATGTCAATTTAGGGCTGCTTTCTCGTAGATTTGATATTTCGTGGGCTACCATTTAAATAGCAAAGAAAATGTTTAAATAACATATTCTGGTAATTGGCACATCCTGTGTCCGTGTATGATTCGTTTCCTGTATTCGTTCTTTCAAGGAGATAGACATGTATTCAACTTATTTCCCACTTCTCATTTGGATGAACTGATATTCCGAAAAATAGCTTCCTGGTTCGAATGTCATGCAAGCCTGTTCCATCACAGAGTATGGGGTAGATTTATCTTCTGGTAACTTTGCATTTTGGTTCTCTTTTCCTTTACAAATTGACACCAAGCTGCAAGTTTAGCTGATTCTTCACCTGCATCAGTTCCCTTGGCTCTTCGTGTGGAATCCAAGCCAAAGAGTGGAATAAGGTATAGCTCTCTCTCTCTCTCTCCCCCCTTATTAAATGGATAGATCTCTTTACTTGCATGACTTGATGTCTCCTACTTCTCATAAACATGATTTGATTGATGGGACATGCTATATGCAGAATCGATCATTTTGATGAGAATTGATGAAGCATGGGTACTTTAAAACCCCTGTGGTACTCATTCACGTAATGTACCAGTACCCAGTATAGTGGATGCAAAAATTTACAAAATTATTCTTTATAGTGTATGTCGCACTCCGGAAATAAAGTATATATCTAAGCTGTACACAACAGAAAGATGAAGCTAAGTTGATACTCCGAGGGTCCCATAAAGTTGGTCATCTATTCCATTTGGTGATTTCCCAAAATATTAGTCCCATTTGACAAGGTAAAAAAAGTGTGGATTTCCAAAATTAACCTCCATAAATATTAGTATAAAATATCTTTAGAAGTGGGATTCAAGGGGTAGAAAAGGAAATTAATGCTCATTTTGAAAGGAGACATGCATTAAATGCAGTCCCCTTAAAATGTTGGAATCCCCAATGTGGAAAGGAGGGAGTAAGACTTTTTTTTGGTTCATCCTTGTAATAAAGATTTTCGTGTGGTGGTTTCCAATCTAATGACCTTAGTCTTTGATCTGTGCCTTAACTTTGATGTTAAATTGTTATTTGGTGTTGGACTCCTAATCGCCCAAGTCATATAACCATTTTTTAAATTTAAGTGCAGTTACAGCGTGTAGCCCCGTACCTTTGTTAATGCTTTCGCCGTATCAGCATGCCCCTATCAAAACAGTACCGGTACATGTTCTTCTTAGCTGAGAATGTTGTTGAGAACCATATTCCAATGTTACAGTTTCAAACGTACTGAGTTGAATCCATAAGTGGAACGCTCATCACCAGTCAATGGCATGCTGATGCCAAAATCCCATTTTTTGGTCTCATACTTCCTTTCTCCGTGTGTGTGTGTGTGTGTGTGAGAGAGAGAGAGAGAGAGAGAGAGAGAGAGAGAGAGAGAGAGAGAGAGATCCCTAGTTTGACCTGGGGTTAGAGAGAGAAAACAGGGCAATTGCGCTACCCGTGTCCTTGTAATTCTGTTAATAGTATTAGTTACAACTTACAAGGCGCTTAGATGGACTTATGTAGTTTATAATAATTGGCTTGTGAACCATGTACTAGCTAAACGTCCTATTAGACAAAAGGTTGTAAAAAATCTGGATACTGACAAAAGCTTTCTCACTATTAGACATCTAAGCAAACACTGACCATAGTAACCATACTACTAACACAGCATACATTTCAATTTATCGCATCAATTAGTACACTTTTGCAGTTTACCGAGCTTGTGTGTTTAGAAGTGTACAGCTTTGTAGACAACTCATCGGTTTTTAATCGGAAGTAACTGAATTTTAGACAGCAAGATTTGCTGAAAAAGGTGGTGGAAGTCAAACCCAAGCGGCAGAGAATTTCAAGCCTGTCTGATTCCCATCACGCCGCCCCAAATTCTACGGCTCGAAATCTAGCCAGTCAACCGGAGCTTGAAACAAACCAGGACGAGAAGCAAGCATGCGCACCATCTCTAGTAGTGGAAAAAGCTACCCAATTGGAGAACCCTGTTAAAGGCTTACTAGCCGCATACGAGAGTTCTGAGGATGAGGACAATTGATGTATTGCATTGATATGTGGTCTTGGAAAGTCACTGCATATATCTGTTTGGTTAGTGATAATTCAGTCACTTGTGTTTCTTCGAGAAGAATTACCCATTGCCAGGCAAAGAGGTCGGAGCTTGTGTTGTTTATTGGTTAACCATATCCTAAATTCTACATGGTACTTTGCTATTGGCTAACTGTGTTGGTCACATTTCATTATGGTAGCTGCAATATTTATTGTACTCAGCATCTAGATCATTCCATCTGATGACCGTGCCAATGACCTTGCTGTAACTTGCATTGCTGCCCGGAATGCTTGCACCAATTGCCTAGTTTCAGTTTTCACTGTTTGACACAGAGAACTTCCGAGCTTGTTAGTCTGATAACAGAATCTAAATGATGTCTCTTCTACTCACTGATCTCGCCCTTTTTTCATTATCGTTCCACTTGTCTTTGATTTTTCTTATTTGAATGTTGATTTTTGTATCTTAACTCCGATATTTGATCTTGTTCGTCAAAAAAAAGAAAAAGGTGTATAGATGCGTGGGCCGAATTGCAATGGTACGCTGACGGCCTTCAACAAAAAGCACAATTAGAATATCGGTATGTATGGGTGTTCTCTTTGCTATCACATCTGCTAAAAGAGAAGAAAATGGCTTTAGAAAAATGAAACGTTTGTAGACTTTGCCTGTCGGTGCATGAACCAAAGCATCTGGAGTCTTTGTTTGGACACTTGCTACAAATAAAAGGAGGGTGTTCTTGGGAAAAAGTCACGTTTCTAGTTTTCCGTAGGAACTTTAAAAGTTTATCTTTGGGTCATATACTGTTAATAACGAGGAAATTTTGGGTACGGAGAGGGTATGTATACGTGGTGCAACCTTTCGAAGTACCAAAAAAATATATATCCACACACTTGGTACCTAGCATCCCATCCGAGCTGTCTAAACATGTTTTTGACGGCCCAAATTTTTTGGAGGTATTTTTGTAAATTTTTAAGGCAAATTCACTCCAACAAATTTGGGCAATCCAAAAATTTTGGACGGCTTGGATTAGGGATGGCAATATCGACCGAATCGATGGGTAACCGAACCGTAACCGCTTTTTTTCCCCAAACCGTAACCAATTTTTGCCCCGTGGGTGCGGGTGCGGTTTAGGAGGATGGAAAACCGAACGGGTTCGGTTCGGTTCGGTTCGGTTTCGGGTTTACCAGATACCCGAACCTATACCCGAACCGAACTGGACCGTTACATGTTAATTTCATAGGAACCCCTTATAATATATACATATTACATAAATCCTATATGTATATTTTAAAATTACACTTTACCCCTTTGTATATATACGTAAGATAGTAGCAATTAGGGTTTGATTCTCACATTTCCCTATCCTACATCTGGAGAGGAGAGGCCGAGAGACACAACACAGAGTCACAGACACAGTGGCGATTTCTTCTTCGTCGGTTCCTCTGATCGACGGGGACCTCTAGCCAGCCGTAACCCGTAAGTCCTCTCTCTCTCTCTCTCACTCACTCTCTCTTCTGTTCTATCATAGCCCGTAAGTGATAAGTCCCTTTGATCGTTGTTTTCTGTTGTTTGTTGGTCTCTTCACGCATAGATCGACTCTTCTTCGTCGGGTCCTCCGTAGATCGACGACGACCTCTGGCCAGCCGTAAGCCCGTAAGTCCCTCTCTCTCTCTTCACTGTTAATGTCGATGTTAAATCGAGGGTTTTGAGTTTTCTCCAGCAAATCGACCCTCCACTGTGTTGATTATCATTTATACTGTAAAATCTAGGGTTTTATCTAGGGTTTTGAGTTTTCTCCAACTTTCTGCGTTGATGATCATTTATAGAGACATACATGAGTACTTGTTTCATGCTGTTGATGATGAGAATTTCATGTGGCAAATAGTTTTTTCATGCTGATGATGGGATAAGTGTGGTAGACATCAAATCGGGTACCCATTCGGTTCGGGTTTGCCCCGAACCCCATTCGGTTCAGCCATGGAACGTACTTTCTTAACTCGTTCAGTTTTCGGGGCGGATTCGGGGCAGTGGTATGGTCGTTCGGTTCGGTTCGGGTTATACCCCAAGCCGCCCCAATCCGCCCCGTTGCCATCCCTAGCTTGGATGGGGTGCCGGGCACCACTTAAAACAACCAATGTGGGACTAAACGTCATCTATGTAAAGACCCGTAAAATTATATTAGTTTCGTAAATAACAATGGGGCAATGTGTGGAAATGTGAAATATGTATAAGTGATGGGTTGCAATGTGAATAGAGGTGAAAGGGGACTAAAATGGTTTACACATGTCACATATGGGTTTTTAGTGCAATTCTTGTGTGGTGTGTGTGAGTGGTGGAGAAAGAGAGAGACAAAGCTCATCTCCTTCCCCAAAAATCCAGTCGGCCCTCTTTCTCTCTCTCTCTCTTTCTCTCTCTCTCTCCTCCATAGCTACACAAACTCATCTCCCCCACCAAATCAAGGCAAACCTTAAGCTCCAACCTTAGTCCCTTCACAAAAGCTTCTCAAAATGTCGTACTCTATGCGTGGGTGTCCTTATTTCACTCCGGGGTTGAGAAAATTTTGCTTGGATCTTGAAGCTAGGGTTTGGGTTATCTCCTTGGTGGTTTTTCAAGCTCAATCACAAGAGGTAGGGGAACCACTATCAATTCTTTATGTAAATTTGATGTTTGAATGTTTATCACTTTTGTTCTTGCTCTATTACCCCTTTGTTCTTGTTCAATCACCTTGAGAGGTGTTTTCTAGTCTTGTTGATGTTGATCCATGATGGTTTTGGTGCTTTCCTAAGTTACCTTTAACCAATTTGCTTGATAGTTAGTCCAACTCATGCTACACCCGTTTGATTTTGCTTGAAATTCGGAGAGACCCCCATTGTATCATATTCTAATCACCTTTGAGTTTGGGTAATTCTTGTAAACCAACCAAATTGATGAACCACTAAGTTAATGTGGTGTTGGGCTGGTGAATTATTGCCTAACATACTCATTTAAAGTCCTTAAAATTATCCAAACCGAGCCTCCCTCGAAACCCTTGAATTTGTCGAAAGAATTCTGCACGCTGTGGTACTGGTACCTATTAGACAAGTACTGGTACCTGTCAAAAATCAGAGATTCTGCACGCTGAGGTACTGATACCTATTAGATAGGTACTGGTACCAAGGACAAAAGTGAATGACTACCTCCATTGTATGTGAATGTGTTATAATCATATCGATTTGACTTGAAACACCTTGAGATATGCGTCCTGAGTATTATTTAGCATTTTTGATGATTTCTTAAGTTATCTCAGGGTTCGTGTTACGTGTTTGACACCTGATAATATTAGTTTGGCGATAATCGATCGAAGTAGAGTTTTGAGCGTTGGATTGAGATGAGATATCCATGGGCACCGATATGGCATTAATGAATATGAAATGATGATTGAAATGTGATAATGATGACACGGGGCCCGAAAGGGTATGCCCGAAGTGACATGGGGCCTATATGGTATGCCCGGAGTGACACATGGCCTCTATGGCATGCTCGGAGTGACACGTGGCCTTTATGGCATGCCCGGAGTGACACAGGACCTTTATGGTATGCCCAGAGTATAATGAATAAAATAAATGAACAAGAAGCATGACGTAAATATTTTGGGACACATATGACGTATTGGATATGAGTCGGATACAACGGGGCCGTACTTGGTCTATATTGGTGATTATTGATCTTTGTGACGTTCATAGCCCCTTTCACATGATTTTATTGGTCTCATTAAATGATTTCCGTCCTCGTTAACTTAAATTGGCGATCTTTGAACCTTGTGTCTTTGTGAGTGCTTATCTCGAAATCTCTTGGTCTTACCGTATGATTTAGTCTCCTTGTTGCCCCTCATGAGCATCTCATTTCCATTTAGAATTGATAGATGCTTTCCTACTGGGCTAATGAGCTCACCTTTATAATTTTCAGGTACTTAGCTCGGATGATGATGGCTTGACATGTGGATATGCATGCATGACTCAATTTTTGTAAAATATGAACTTGTAAATTGTAATTCATTTTCCATTATTATAAACTTGTAAAGTTTGAAAGACTCATGTAATATGAATTGGGGTACGTTAGACTCTTTTACTTTCTGTTGAGTATGAGTAGGTATTTGACTTTGACTGTGGATGACGTTGACCTCCACGTGGATTATACATTATTTATATTTATGAAAATCAGGACGTGACAACTTGGTATCAGAGCTTTAGGTTCGAAAACCTAGGAACCGTGGGGAGACTCTAAGTCTCGGGGTTTAAACCGCTGCATTAAAATTTTTACAAAATCATATTTTCTCATGCATTGTGTGTGCTTGTGTGACATTCATGAATGTGGCGCATTATGTAGCATTGCAGGAGTAGTGATGAGCATAGAGTGGATTTGTGTGCCCGTGTTGGAGAAGAAAGGATTGGAGGTCTTGACCTCACAATGTAAAGTTACGGTTGACTGATATTAGGGAGTAAAGGTCTATCCTCGTATTGGAGCATATGCATTGTTTGCTGAGTTGTATCACTAGTAATGAGAACGAAAATGAGTTTTCTGGTTTGGTCGGAGTGGTTTAAGAATGACGTGGAGGATTGATTTGAAGGGTGACTGGCCAACACACTTCAAAACAAACCTCTGATGTCACTCTGTTTCCACGTGTGGGTGAGTGGAGGTGTGCAGAGAGGTACAAACGGTAGAGCAAGTGTCGAGATTAACGAACATGTTAAGTCTTATTTTGAAAGTGTATGATTTTGTATTTAACCCATGTACTAAGTGCTTGAAGATAACGATGGTAAGAAGATGTTTGTTGGAATATTTGTCTTGCACGTTAAATGCTTGCTTTTTCCTTGAGATTGTTTCCATTATTTTCAGTACTGCCATGGCTTATTGTGGATTATTGATATTCTGAGTCGATGGTTTTGCTTGTAGTAATGTGTTGAAGTTTGGGGTCCTAGATGACTGGGTGTTTGATTATAATTGAAATTTGATTGATAGTGGGAGTAAATTTTTTGATGTGGTAATTACAGTAATGTCTCTTTGAGCTTTTGAATACTGAGTTGATAGAAATTTAACCTTTCACGAGACGTAGGAATCTTGTACATGTGTTTTTATAAGAATCTTTATTGAAGAAATTGAGTTTGATAGCAACGTTATGGGGAGTGGAGATACGTTATCTATAGTTTGAGATGTGTTAGAATATTATTGTTGATTAGGCAACCATATCACCTGACTATAGAGGTTAAACTTAGTTTAATTGGATTGACACCCCAGATGGTCTCGAATAGTTTCTATTATCGGTAGGACACTCTTGTATATGATATCTCAATAGGGGTCCATGTGTGTCTTGTGTGGGATGAGATTTGAGGTCCTTGTCCAAGAGTAAGGTTATATTCGGAGATGGACAGTTATGCGTGTTGGTGGGATTCATGTGTTGAGATAATCAGCTAGGGAAAATTGTTTCATTGTTGGGATTAGCCGTTCGACATTCATATGGTCTATTGGGTTTGATAACTAGCAATGGGCAATGAGTTAGTGTTATTGGTAGCAACAATGCATAAAGAGGTGAGTCTTTGGGTTATTCAAGATTTGTAAAGGTGAGTTATTTAACCTGTAATGGTACTATATATGTCTATAAGATGGTTGATTAGAAGCATGAGAGGTAGTGATGAGATTCTAAGCACTGGTTGGTAGTGTCTCGTGGTTGTAAAGGAATGTCAGAAGTGTAATGGTGTTAAAGAATTGTTGAGATAAGATTTATTAGATGTAGATTAGAAGTGATATAAACCGATGTTTCCCTTGCTTATTTGCAGTTTCGGATTTCTTAACCTGGATGTTTCTATGGGCAATACTCTTATTAGTAGAAACTATGTAGGACGGTGGTTGGAAACCATATAGGGAGAATATTCTCAGATTTGAATAATCGCATTGAGTCAGTCCTTAGGATGAGAAATGAATTTGTGAATTGAGGCTGTGAGGCACATTATGTGTAGTTTCAAAAATTTGTGACCTGAGTTAGATGGATATTGTTTGGAGGAGGTAAACTTGAGAATTCTGGTGTCTAGTGAAATTTATAGATACGTACCTAAGGAACTTAAGATGCCCCTTTAGATGGCCGAAATGAAATTATCTTTGGTTAACCTTTAGAAATAGTTTGATGTTTGATTTAAACTCTACTTAGGATAATTAGATTTGACGGTGATGTGTGAAAGAAGTTGGGCTTGATATCGCAGCTAGATGGATGGATGGACTATATCAAGAGGTCACGGGACATGATCGAGGGCTAGTGCTTAATTTGGGTTTTAATAATTGACATGGGGGCTAAGAAGCCCGAGGTTTATTTATTGGATCATAGGACCAACGACGGGTGTGTATACCTGAAAATTTGAGATTTAGAGAATATAAATTTGTGTTTAGAAGTGGTACAGGAGATAGTGATACTGGTAAAGATTAGAAAAGCTTGATTCACGTGGTTTGGGCATGATTGGGTGATGAGCCCCTAATATTGTACATATCCGGGCTCATCTAGCTCGTTTAGATCACACACATGTGCGTTTTAGCGCTTGATATGATTGATGTTGCGCAAAGTGTGTTTTTGGTAGTTTCAGGTAAAACC
>JAXBDA010008267.1:0-15248 GCA_036023075.1 Gaultheria prostrata | reverse complement strand
TTTGGCCCCCCCCCTCCCTCTCTCTCTCTCTCTCTCGTCTTCCACCTATAGTGTTAACTTCAAATCTTTTTATTTTTCATTGTGTTTTTTTACGAGGGTTTTACAGCTCGAATAGAAATGATGGCGTCAAAATTTGTTCGAGATGGTGCTTCATTTACGAGAGGCAGGGCGGCTACTAAAAAGGTTGGTTATCATCACTATATTTCGACTTTGTGATGCAGACCAGGTTGCCGAGACTTGGCTAGAACGGCTGCGGCCCCGTCCGCGCCCCAAACGGCACCATTAAGTAAGTCGCACGGACCAACGTTGGCGAAATGGCTCCGAGTCCGCGTTTGGAAGCGAAACGGGCTTCTGCACATTTCACATTGCCATTTTGGCAATGATGAACGATGGATTTCGGCCGTTCGGCAACGTCTAGGCCTTCAAACGGGCAATTTTGCCGTTTTAGGAAATAATTGATTTGCTTATAACTTTTAGTGGGAATTTCCGTTTTAGTTGTCGTCTGTTTTGGCAACCTTATAATTCTTCCTAGTTATAGATTTTTCAGTCCAATTAGAATTTTCCATTTTTGGCAATTTTCGTATTTTATTTGATTTCAGCTTGATTAGCAAGTCAAATCCTTTCGTAATTTGTTTCCTAGTTGGCCTAGGGTTTCTCTGGTACTATAAGTATGACTGTAAGCCTGTTGGCAGAATTTGGTTGTTATTGAAATAAGAAAACGAGTTTTACTCATATATTGGTCGTTTAAGGAGGGAGCACCTCTGGGTCGATCTTATTGTTCGTGTTTCTCTGGCACGATCGTTTTGTTACATAGGCTGCGCTACATCAGTTGGTATCAGAGCTGCAAGTTCCAATCCTGAGATGGCTGCCAGAGGACGTGCTGGAGGTCAGGGTGGACGAGGCAACCGTATAGCTGTTCTTGACGAAGTCTATGAGCGGGATGAAGTCGCTCGAGAAATTCGGATAGAGGACGGGATTCAGCGGATATGGTTGACACTCGAGGCAGTCATGCAACGCCTTAAGGCCCTAGAAATTGGGGATCCGACTCGCCGTCGTCCTGTTAGACCTAATCCTCGGGAGGAGGAGAGTTTTTCGGATGATGAAGGTTCCAATCCTTTTGCTGGTCATTACCATCAACGGGGGAGGGATAGGGAGATCGTGGCTAGAACCCATGACTCTCATTCGTGGGAGAAAAGTATTAAGATTGACCTACCAGAATTTCAGGGCAATCTGGCACCGGAGGAATTTCTGGACTGGCTAAACACTATTGACGAAATCATGGATTTCAAAGGGGTTCCTGTGGATAGGAGGGTTCCTCTTGTGGCGACCAGATTCAGGGGAAGAGCTTCTGCGTGGTGGCAGCAACTGAAAATCAGTAGGAGTCGGAACGGGAAGTCCAAGATTACTGATTGGGAAAAGCTGAAGAAGAAGATGCGGATGGAGTTCCTTCCCCATAACTATACTCGTATCATGTACCAGAGATTGCAGAATCTTCGCCAGAACACGCGTTCTGTCGATGATTACACTGAAGAGTTCTATCAACTTGTGGCCAGAAACGATTTAGCAGAGTCTACGGAGCAGCAGACTGCAAGGTATGTTGGTGGTTTACGTCAACAGCCTCTTCAGGGGGCTTTGGTGTTAGAAAAACGGTTCAGTAGACGGCTAGCGGGTAATTGGAACAGTGCTGTTTGAACAACTGCGGGGGCTGCACCACCTGTACGTCCAGTTATTCCTTAACCCGCAGTGCCAGCAGCAAACAAAACGGTGACTACTGGCTTTAAATGTTTTAAGTGTGGGGAACCAGGTCATCGTATGTCGGACTGCAGGAAAGGAGATCGTCCAGGAAAGGCCTTGTTCATAGATCAGAAGGGAATTGTTCAGGATGAAACTGAGGATTATGTCCAGGATGCTATATACAATGACAATAATGGGGAGCTGGAGGAGATAGAATGTGCAGGTGACACAGGGTCGCCGTTGCTGGTGGTTCGCAGGGTTTGTTATGCGCCCCGAGAATCTGAAGGGGGGTCGTGGTTGCGCAACAACATATTCCAGTCCACTTGCACAATTGGTGGCAAAGTTTGCCGCTATGTGATTTATTCGGGCAGTTGTGAGAACGTGGTGTCAGAAGAGGTTGTGCAAAAATTGAACTTGAAGACAGAGGTGCATCCCAACCCTTACAAACTGAGTTGGTTGAAGAAAGGTAATGACGTAAAAGTTTCTAAGCGTTGTTTGGTTTCTTTTTCAATGGCCTCTAAATATAAGGATAGTACATGGCGTGATGTTGTGGCTATGGATGCTTGTCATCTGCTTTTGGGGCGTCCGTGGCAGTATGATCGTAAGGTAGCGCATGACGGAGGGTCTAACACTTACAGTTTGGTTTATGGTGGTACAAAGATCAAACTGTTACCGTCGAGGGAGTCAGCCTCTGTGGGTCCTAATCTATTAGCAAGAGCGCAGATGGAAGAAGAGATTGCTGAATCGGGAATTGCTTATGTTCTGGTTGGGAAGGATATTGGGCAGGACCAATCCGAGGCTGCAGTTCCGGCTATTATTCAGTCCCTTTTGTCGGAATTTGGGGATGTTTTTCCAGAGGAGTTACAGGAAAGATTGCCTCCGCTACGTGACATTCAGCACCAAATTGATTTGGTGCCCGGTGCTAATTTGCCGAACCGAGCCCATTACCGGATGAGTCCAAAGGAGCATGAGGAGTTGCGTAGACAGGTGGAAGA
Source organism: Gaultheria prostrata (assembly GCA_036023075.1). NCBI lineage: Eukaryota > Viridiplantae > Streptophyta > Magnoliopsida > Ericales > Ericaceae > Gaultheria > Gaultheria prostrata. The sequence continues at coordinate 12,519 of JAXBDA010008267.1, read as the reverse complement.
GTTGTTGTCCAAGGGTTTCATTCAAGAGAGCCTCAGTCCTTGTGCAGTTCCGGCTTTATTAACTCCGAAGAAGGATGGGTCATGGAGGATGTGCGTGGACAACCGGGCTATCAATAAAATCACTGTGAGGTACCGATTTCCCATTCCTCGTTTGGATGATTTGCTGGATCAATTATCAGGGGCCAAGGTGTTCAGTAAGCTGGACTTAAGGAGTGGTTATCATCAGATTCGGGTCAGACCAAAGGATGAGTGGAAGACTGCCTTTAAGACTCGTGAGGGGTTGTATGAATGGCTGGTTATGCCATTTCTGGACCTTCTACCGGATGATCGGCCAGAAATTCAGCGACAGCCCTTCCTTTCACAAACTTCCGAGTCACATATTTGATGTTGAATTCAGCTAGTAAGAGCAACCAGCGTGCCAGCTTACCAGTGAGGGCCGGCTTCTCAAACAGGTATTTGAGAGGGTCCATTCGAGAAAGTAGCCTCACTGAGTAGGCCAACATGTAGTGCCTTAGCTTTTTGGAAGCCCAAATCAAAGCCCAGCAAACCTTTTCCAGGGGAGTGTACCGTTCTTCGCACCCCAACATTTTCTTGCTGATGTAGTAGACTGCTTTCTCACTTCCGTCTTTGCTTTCTTGTGCGAGCATGCATCCCATGGCTGATGGGGTAACAGATAAGTACATGATGAGAGGTTGGCCCGGTGTTGGTGGCATCAGTACCGAAGGATTCTGATGATAGCTTTTGATGGCTTTGAAAGCTTTCTGGCATTTGTCGTCCCATTTGAATGGCATGCCTTTCTTGAGTAGTCGAAACATCGGCTCGCAAGTTGAGGTCAACTTGGCGATGAATCGGCTCGCAAGTTGAGGTCAACTTGGCGATGAATCTGCTGATGAACTGAATTTTCCCGAGAAAGCTTCGTACTTCCTTTTCTGTCCGGGGTGGCTCCATTTCGAGGATAGTTTTAATCTTGGAAGGATCGATTTCAATGCCTCGTGTGGTGATCATGAATCCCAACATCTTTCCTGTCGTAACTCCGAATGTACATTTCTCAGGGTTGAGACGCAACCGGTACTTGCGAATCCTTTCGAAGAATTTTCTAAGTGCGGGTAAGTGCCCCTCTCTTTCCTTGGCCTTGACGATCATGTCATCGACGTAGACCTCAACTTCTTTGTGAATCATGTCATGTAATAATGTCGTGGCTGCCCTCTGATAGGTTGACCCGGTGTTTTTCAAACGAAGGGCATGACCCTGTAACAATAAGTGCCCCACTCTGTGGTGAAAGTAGTCTTCTCGCGGTCTTCAGGAGCCATGAGAATTTGGTTGTATCCGGAGAAATTGTCCATGAAGGAAAGGAGTGCATGTCCAGCAGTGTTGTCCACAAGTACATCTATGTGTGGCAACGGGAAATCATCTTTAGGGCTGGCCTTATTTAGATCCCTGAAGTCTATACAGACCCGAATTTTTCCGTTCTTCTTGGGGACAGGAACGATGTTTGCAACCCACTGAGGGTATTCTGTTACCATTAGGAATCCGGCGTCTATTTGCCTCTGAGTTTCCTTCTTGATCTCTAACACCCAATCTGGCCTCATTTTCCTCAGTTTCTGCTTGAGAGGCTTCGCATCTGGGTAAGCGGGATTCGATGCTCCACAATCTCGGGGTCGATACCAGGCATATCGGCGTGCGACCATGCAAAAACGTCCTCGAATTCTTTCAGGAAATCCGAGTGGGCTTTGAAATCTTCAGGAGATAGTCTGGAACCGATTTGAACCATTCGCGGATCGTTTTTAGTTTTCAAGTTTATAGAAACAATTTCTTCGTTTAGAGGCTGAGCATGCCTTTCGTCTTCCCTTCTGATTAGAGATCGAAGTTCTTCCGGAATTTCTTCCTCGAATTCGATCCCCTCATCGTCGGGGTCAACACAATTTATTTCGGACACAGCAAGATAAGCAAAGTCTATTTCATTGATAGCAAATGCGGGGGCCCCAGGGGCGTGATACATGAGAGTGGACTCAAATTCAAAAGAAAAATGATGATGCGGGGGAATGACAGACATGTGTTCTGACTCAGACTCGGACTTAATGCTAGACTCAGATCCTAACTCAAGTTCGGTGTCAGCATAAATTATTTTTGGTACAAAAGTGCAATTTTTATAAATCCCATCGGCATCCACAATGAGTGTGGTAACATCTCCAAGGGCATCCTAGCTCAGCATCATCAGCTCTACCTCCGCGGCAAGCTCCAGTTCAGGCTCCAAATCAAACAGCATTGCGATAGGTCCGCTCTCTTCCACACCTATCAGGCTTTCTTCTCTGAACAGCGATTCAAGATTCCCTGAGTCAAGAGTTTCGATCCAGTTAACTTGGAGTGCCTTAACCAGTTCTTCCCTCTTCTCGACCTCATTGTCACTGTCCCAAGTGTCATTTGCAAAGATTTCAAACCCTGGCAGCTTGGTTTTTGTTTCCATATCCCAGAATGGCTCTGGTTCTCCCTGGTAGATAGCTTCTGGAGCTTTTACAAATTGAATGGGCCTTTTTTGGGTACAAGCTTGCACCTTCTTTCCCTTCTTTGGTTTACTGTCGGCTGACTCATAACCGAGACCGAAGCGGTGGTTATTCATCGAAAACTTGGGGAATTCAGCCATCCCCCGGTTATTCAGACCTAACCCCAGGCCGGGCAGGTACTCCATTTTCCTCATCATCTCTAGAGCAGTAGAGCTCATTGAAAAGTCTTCATCCATTTTGACGGTAAGAACTGATCCAGAAGTGTCGAAAGAGAAACCACCGAGGGTGACATCTTTTTCTCCGTGAGCAATCTCAAGTAATGGTGCGTTGTCGGGGACATGAGGACGGATCCCTGAATCTCCCTGAATGGATAAGGTTCCCGTGGCCAGACCGAGTTGGACTTTCTGGTGTAGGGAAGAAGGTACTGCCATGATATCTGATCGATGGAGCCAAGGCCTGCCCAGTAGCAGGTTAAAAGATGACGGAATGGCGAGCACATGGAACTCGATGTCCGTTTTGAAGCTTTCAATGATTACTTCTATTTGGATGATTCCAGTCACATCCCTACGTGTGTTGTCATACGCGCGCACCCCGAGGTTGGATGGCTGAAAGTCTTTGTTCTTGAAACCGAGACAGTAGACTGTCCGTAGGGGACACACATTCAGTGCGGATCCGTTGTCCAGCAGGACGACTGGGACCCATTTTCCCATGTATTTCAGAGTGATGTGCGAAGGTTTGTTGTGACCGGCTCCCTCTGGGGGTAAATCCTTTTCAGTGACGGTGACAACGTGCTTGGCACGAGTAGGGGTAAGCAGGGCTACCATAGTTTCCAGAGGGATATCAGGTGGTACCTCCATGTTGGATAGAGTTTTGATCAGTTTCTGACGATGTTCCCTGGAGGAGGAGAGCAGACCCCCGATTGAGACTGATGCTGGAGTTCTTTCAAGCTGCCTTTGGACTAGTTCTTCCGCAGTTGCTCGGTTCCTTTGAGGCGGCTGAGTAGTGACTTCAGGTTCGACCGGAGTTGAGTTTTCTTGAACAAGTTCATCCCAGATGAATTCCGCTGGGCGAATTCTGTGCGGAATGTTTCCCTGAAGGTTGGCCGGTTGGTAGATTCGGCCACTTCTTGTTACCCGGTTGACGATATCTTCCCAAAGTTGCTGGTTTTCATCCCAGAAGTCTGCAAATCCTTCACCGACTTTGCGCTTGCCAGCTCGGATGGCTTCTCTTTTCAGTTCATGATTCTGATCTTCAGGCCATAAGTCAATTAAACTGTCGGGAGTTTTCTGATTGCTGATTTCAACTGTTTCTAGTTTTGCTTGCAGGTCTGTTACCTCTGAATCTTGCCAGAAAGACTGGTTGAGCATGGATTTATTGACCGTCCACACTTCGTCGCTGCCGACTCGGATGTTAACAACCTCATCTTCGTTCCATGTGGTTGCATGGGGACCAGTGACAAGAACTGATACGTTGGAATGATGTGGAAATGGTGCGGATGGCCGCGGCAGAGACTCACTGATAATGTACGCCTGGGGAAACCAATCGTGGTCACTGAAGACAGTATCGATGGCTTGGCGGTTTTCTTCTTCAGAGGACTGAGACAGCGAGGAACTATTTGAGAGGTTGTGCTGGTATTCCCCATTTCTAGAGTTGAGATGATTTTCAGATTCCCCAAACAAGGTCGGGAGTGAAACCGCGTTCAGAGGGTCAACACAGGCTGCTGCCTCTTCGACTTGAGTGATACCGAGGCTTTCCGGTATACAAACAGATGGCCTGTCATGGAATTCTGAGACAATGTACTGGCTCGGATCCCAAGAGACTAGCAAAGAACCGAACAATGTTTGCTGGGAATCTTCCCATTCCTGATCGCTCGTGGCCCATTCTCCTTGTTCTGCGAGGTCACCCCATTTGAGTTTGGGCTTCCGTTCAAAATTTCCAATGGCATGGACTTCCGAATTTTCCGATATTGTGACAAAGGGTCTTGATTCGGTGACTGGCACGATGTACAAGCTGGGACTGAACTGGTGAGGGTCTGGGCCTTTTGAAGTGGAGCTGAAGGATATCTGGTTGATTTAGATATTCTGCTTGTGGTCAGGCAAGGGATTGGAAATGGTATTGGGCTTTTGCTTGGGAATCGGAATGGTTCCGTCATCAAGAAAGTCCTGGACTATGTGTTTGAGGCGGAGGCAATTGTTGGTATGATGGCCAGGCATTTGGTGATAGGCGTCATAGACATTGGGATTGAGGTTTGAGGAAATTTCCTTGGGTGGATCAAGAGGCTTGATGGCATTTTTCTCAAGGAGCTTTTTATAGACAGTGGTAAGAGGGAAAGGGAATTGGTAGAATTCTCTTTTTGGCTGGGATGTATTTTGTAGAGGCCATGGCTGGGTGGCTATTTGGTTAACTGGCTCGGTTTTGACCGGTCTGGGATTGGAGGAATTGGCTTGAGTTTCGTGATAGGTACTGGGTCCGAACAAGGTATTGTTGTTACCGGAGTAAACTCGTTTGGGCCGAGAAGCTGATTCACCTTTGTCAAATATGCCAGTGCGAATTGCATCTTCAACAGCAAGGCCGGCTTCGTAAAAGGTTTTGAAGTCGGCGGAGGTCTGAAAGACCACCAAGTGTTTGGCAAAGTCCGGTTCAAAGTTCCGGGTAATAATTCTCATTTGTTCTTTCTCTGAGGGCCTGTCTATCATCTGAAAAGCTTTCCCCCTCCAGCGTTTGACAAAGTCGGCAAAAGACTCGTTCTTTCCCATCTTTGTGGATTCCAATTCCCGAATGGTCATTTCCAGCTGAATGTTGTAGTTGTACTGAGCCACAAAGGCTGCCCCAATATCTTCCCAGGTCTTTTTCTAAGAATTGTCCAAGTTCAGAAACCAACGGAGTGCGGGCCCCGTCAGGGTTTGCTAGAACATTTGAGCCATGGCATTCTTCTCCACATCATACATGGATAAGGTACCCACGTATGTTTGCAAGTGTGCTTTTGGATCGCCACTTCCATCAAACTTGTCCCAGTCAATTGGCTTGAATTTGTCAGGCAATTTAGCATCGGGAAACAGGCACAGTTTTTCCATGTCAATGCCCGTGGCCGCAATCTTTTCTTGTTTCTGGACTGATTCCTCCAGTTTGGCTACCTTAGCCATCATAGCTTCCATCCCTGAATTGTTTGACGATTCCCCACACAGACGGGAGGTCACGTCTTGAATCATGATCATCATTTGAGTCATTTGCTTGCTGTTGGTGGCTCGCTGATCTTCCATGACTTCTTTGAGAATTTGAACCTCGGTCTTTTCTGACTGTTCTGTAGTCTTGGCCATAACTGGAAGGCTAGTTGATTGTTCTTCTCTTGACTCAGTTCGAATTAATCGTTGTTGGGGAGTTCGAGCCCAACCAGGTGCAGGAGTGTTCTTGTTTTTGCCAATGGTTATGTAATGATGGTATGAACAGATTAAATTAAATGATGTTGTACATGCAACCTATTTACATGAATGAAGTGCTATGCATGATGCAGGATGGCCCCAAAGATTTCTGATTTTGCTGAATATGTTCAAGATTTTGAAAACAACGGCCGGACCGAGGTTGCCTACGTATCCCCGTGGAGAGGAATCAGGCTGTGACGTAGTTCGGGACTGCAATTTTAGGCTTTGAAGCTTTTGAAGAAATATGTCTTTTTTTATTGAAGTGGCACCGCGGGGGTGGTACAAAAGGGTTCCGGTAGACGAAAAAAGCGTCATTGCAAGAGTGATACAAAAGAGTTCCGGCAGACGGAACGACAGACTCGATAAGCAAAGTACAAGCTATTACAGACACGATAATTAGCCAGTACTAAAAACAACAACAGACTCGATAAGCAACTGCAACAGACTACAGACTTGATGAGTAAACAGCACTCAGACTAGGCCACTGATGTTGGCTTTATTCCAAAAGGCCCTTGACAGCTTGATAAGATATGGTTGTTGGCATACTTGTTCTTGTTCAGATTGCAACTTCATGGGATAGGATGAGTTGGAGTAACTAGGTTGGATGGTGAACTGGTTTCACCAATTTTCTTCTTCCCTTTACGGGCCCTAGCTTCTTCTTCCTCTTGCTGTTTTTCCCAAGCATACTGTTCTTCAAGCTGTTTGTGACCAGTGACTGGGTCAGCAAATTAGTATACAGGCTTGCCCTCCTCATCGAGGTATTTGACTAGAGGCATGACACTGAAGTCGCCGTCTTCCTCATACATGATAGTGACTTTGTCTGGAAGCACTCTTGGGCTGCTATCCGGAGTAATGTAAAACTTCCAGCCTGGGTGGCCGTCAGTGTCATCCCACTGGTTGGGTACATCTGATGGCTTGAGTTCGGGGACTGGATCAACCCGCTTGTAGAGTTTGTCACCTTCGGGGGTTTTCTGCTCAGGCTTGTACTCTTCAACAATCCAGGTAGGAGCGTTGTGGTGAGTAGTGAAGGTAGACTTGAGTCTCTTGTTGCTTGACTGGTCAGCCATTGTTCTGACAAAAAGGTACTGATTTCATTTTGGAAAAAGGCAGAGCCTAATTGTAGTAATTTTTTTGAAAAATGGGATTTTTGAAATGTTCAGCATAACCAGAGATTGTTGGGGCAATCTCCAGGTGAGTGAAGTGACAGCCTAGGGCCAAACTAATTTGTGTATGCATGCAAAACGATAGCAGTATATACAAAAGCAGTAAGCAGGTAGCATGGTATGTGCAAAAAGCGATAAACAGGCAGCATGCTGACAGGATATGGAAAAACAGTAAACACGCGGCAGGATATATCACAGAATCCTACCCTGTGGGTCCTTGTCGTAGGTTGGAAGGTTCTATGGCTATCTATATGCAAAGGCCGGTTTTGGTTTAAGGGGGTTCCCTAGACTAGAGTCAATATTTGCCTCCCCTTTGCACAGAATACTGACGTGGCAACGGTAATATTGGCAGGCTGACTATCATCGTCTAAGGTTGCCGAGAATCCTGGGATGTCCGAACACCAGCGAGCTGGGTAGGGTAACCAGGACGCAGCGGCGGGGCTAGTAACCATGCACGTGCAATGCAAAAGTTCGACAATAAAATTGTTTTCAAAAATCCCAAAATATCTTTCAAGTTTGGCTCGCTTTTTAAATTAATCAAAACCTTGAAATTTTACCCAGGCAAATAACCGGGAAAGCTCCAGTCCGGATTGATCGGGCTCTCACCCTGACATCATTCCTTTCTTTGACAGCGCGAAGCATGTACGTTGTGTTAAGCTTTCAAGGGTTGTTTTACAAGTGTAAAATGTCAAAATAAAGACTAATTTAAAAAATATCGATCCCCAGCGGAGTCGCCATTTTATGGACGGTGCCACGCTTTTGATGTTTTGAAAAAGGAGGCGAATTTAAGGGGAAAAGAAAAATTTAGAGTCGCCACCCGGGGTTTAATTTCTGGAAAATGTTAGGTACCCGAGGAACCGTTTAGAAAAATAATGACTCTTTTTGTGCCGTTGAAAAAGGGGTTTGGTCTGTGAAAAATTAGAGATTTGGGTTTGGGAGCCAGGTTACCCGTGGGGAAGGTTTTGTTTGAAAAATGCACCCCACGTACCCGATAAAAATCGGTCTCTACTAGATATTTTGGGATTTTTTGGAAAACATTTTACTGCCGAACTTTATTCAAATAAACGGTTGATAATATCATGAATAACAGAAAACAAGTAGACAATTAACGATAATAATGGACAGATAAGCGATAAACACATGAGCATGTATGAATGATGCGAGAAAATAATTAAAACAGAAAACTCTAACATTACTCACTGTCCGAGCAACAAAGCTGATTTTTGAAATTTTTGATTTGCAAGACAGTACCGTGCGGTAATGTCATAGTGTCGTTTAGTTGAAAACATAGTACCGTATGGTACTGGACTGTGCTGGACAGTGAGAAAAGTTTGGTTTTGGACAGTAGAAGTAAAGCTTAGTGTTTTCAGTACATAGCTTTGCTAAACTTGACATTTTAGAGTGAAAAATTTTGGTTTCCCATGAGAGAAGAGCCATGTACCGAGACTTGAAAGTCATGTTTTTGATTAGAAATGTGCCAGAAAATACCTCACCACCCTACGGCATTGATTGGCCGAGAGAAACAAGGCTCCAAAATACTTGATTTAAACACAAGTACCGTGTGGTACTATGGAAGTACCGTACAACACTACCATAAAACTTCCATATTTTTATGGCTAGTTTTTGTTGAGCATTGTTGGTACGCCAAGCTCAAGAGAGGTATAAGGAACCTCCTTGAACTTGGCCTTACCCTCAGAATACCAAAGTGATTGACTTCGGTGGCGAAACGGAGGTTTTTACCTTCGGGAATGAAGCTTTGAAGCGAATACTCGAACTAGAACTTGGAACTCGGTTGTGTGAGTGTTAAAGGGACCTGGTAGAGCTGGGAAATGGAGGTCTTGAGTAATGGGTATGAGTGGAGGTGGTAGGAAGAGTGGCCGACGGTGGTTTCGGACGCGGTTTGGACAGAGTAACGACTAGAAGGGGTTTTAACAGAGCTTTGAGCTGTTTCTCTATGGAGTTCTCCTCTTCTTTTTTTTTGTTGTCTCTCCCCCTTTTTTTTCTCTGAGGTGGATTGGGTATTTGTAGGGGGGAGCCGAGAGAGGCGTAATGATGGAAGGCCATGTTTGCACTCCTATTTGATAGGCTACACGGCACCCTTCCGTGCCTTGGGGACAAAGAACGCAGCAGGAATCGGTTTTCCTTCAGAGAGAGCTGCTGGTAATGTGTTGCAGGTTTGATTGATGTCTGACAGTGCCGTGCGGCACTATGTCAGTACCGTGCGGTATAGTTGACTGGGTCAACTGTGTCGTGCGGTGCAAACATGAGTAACGGCTGGGTTTTTGGGCTGAAACTGGTCACACGGGACTTGGGGGAGTATGGCACGATATAGTGGACTGGGTTGACTTTGTTCTTAGTATAAGTATTGCTTCAAAACTCCATTCGGGCGTTTCTTTTCGTCATCGAGACTTTTTAAGATGTCTGAAGCTTCCAAATTGGGGTGTCTACAGGATGGCTGTGGCGACGTGATGTTCTAGAAGCGTTGTCGTAGGCCATGGTTGCCATCGATGTAGTGCTGGTGGTTTAGCCTTTAGAGAGAGAAGAAATTCTTAAAAAAATAAAAACAGAGAGAGAGAAGAGGAAGGTTCTGTTGATAAGAGAACAATGGGGTAGGTGCAATTTTTGGGTTACTTCTTATTTCATTTTGTTGAATCAAAGTTTTCAGATTAATTTCTTGTTTCTGTTTTTTTGTTTTGTTCTATTTTTTGTTTTTTGTTTTTTTTGTTTTTTTTTTGACGTTTTTAGTTCACTATGTTGTAGTGTTTGGGTGAAATACCACATATGCCCTCTGTTTTGACGGACAAGAGTGACAGTGTTAGGAGTAGGGACCAAATTGACGTGCATTTTAAACGTTGGGGACGAAATTGGACAAATATTTAGATTGGGGACGAAATTGGTCACTCGCTATTACTTTGGGAACCAAAATGGTAAATAAGCCTTTTTTTTAATGTAAAATACATTACATATTTGTTGTAATATAAAAGAAAATAAATGAAAAGATGATACATATACGTACTTTTTTTAAAATATGACATAACGACTTGTGTAGCCTAGTGGTTGAGTATTAGGATAAGAATTGGGAGGTTGGGGGTTCAATTCTTAGCAAATGCATGTTAGGATTAGAATTGGGAGGTTGTGAAGATGAGATGATGCCATAGAATTGTGACGTTGTGAAGATGATGCCATGTGGCACGTCACATTAAATACATATAACACGTTTTTATGTCCAAACCGTGATGGTATAGTTGATCTAATCACGGTTTTATATCCAAACCGTGATGGAATAGTTAATTTAATCACGGCTTTATGTTCAAACCGTGATAATATTGTTGATTTAACTACTGTTTACAAGGTAAATCGTTATTGTATAATGGTTTTAATCACGTTTTTTCGTACTACTCGTGATTGTATCTCATTTATTAGCACGCGTTATAGATTTTAATATCGGTTTAGACATACTTTAAAGAATGATTAAAAACTGTGATCGAATCAACGTTATTTTTAATAACGGTTCCATCAACTACGGTTTTAAAACCGTGATTAAACTATAACAATCACGGGTAAAACCTGTGATCTTTTACATTTATTGTAGTAGCTATATGCTTAAATTTAAACCGTTTAAGTGCTAGTATAGACCTCAAAGGTCTATAGCAGTGTTTTAGGCACTTTTAGCAACACTATTGGTCGTTGGGTATCCCAAATTTCTTGTGGTGTAAGGAAATCTTTCAGTGTTAGAGTGGTGGAGGAACAGGTGGTTATCCATGGCCACTGTTCCATCTGCAACTTTAACTCATCTGAGTCAACCAGGGCAAACTCAACCCAGTCGGCGAACGGTGATGACTCGGTAGTGGGTTCTATTGATGAGGAGAATAGCAAACGTGATGTGGAGCACGGGGATTGGGTGGTCAGACAAAATGAGAGGTGCATTTCAAATAATGTCTCACATGTTGAGGATTCTAATGAAGAGGCGTGGCTGGATAATTTGGCGGCTGAGAAGGATCCATGCTCGAGGTCGGTGGACCTTCCTATTAAGTTGTTTAGTTCCAAGACAGATGGCTTGCAAGAAGGAGAGATTAGAGAGGGCGTGAATCAAACATTAAATGAGGATGGTGGGGATGTTCAACTAGGGCTTCGGCCGAACCAAGTAGTAGAAGAGAAGGAGGACTTTGGGCCGCAAGTTCATGAGGTTAATGGGAATAATGCAGTTGGGTTTGGGCCTAATGGGAAGGAGGTCTGTGATGATTCTTTTGTTGGGTCGGTGGTGCACTCACAGTTAGGTTTGAGTGAGCTTGGGCCTATCATTTTGGAGGGCCTGTGTGTGCCCATGTCGGGGCCTTTCAAGACTACACCTGGACCTAATAATCTATTTATCTTTTCAAGTCTTTCCGAGTTTGGACCTAACACACTTTCTCTTGGGTCGGGCAGGGAGTTGGGGATTGTCCCTAATCTTGGGCGTAAGAAAAAGAAATCTTGGGAGGATATTTTGGGATGCTCAACGTCTAATGGAAAATCGCAGAAGGTCGGAAGGAGGATGAAGAAAACCAAGCGATCGGTGGCTTGTCTCTCTCTTTCTTCGGATGGTATTCGAAATAGGAATAGGCTTCTTCTCAATGAAGCTCAGACGATTTGGTCGATGGGAAGGATCGTGGGCGGAGAAGCAGTGGGTCCAGAAGAAGATATTATCAGTAAGCTGGCAGAGATGGAGGGTAATAGAGAGGAAATCAAGGGTTTGGGGAGGGAGAGGGTTCATTCTTGAACTCTTTCTTTTTCGGGTGTTTAGGGTATCATACTAGTTTTATAGTGAATGTGGAGAGGGTAAAACCTATACTCCCTCTTGGGTGCCCTAGCTCGGCCATGAAGCATGGATGTACCATACAAGGGAGCCGAGCTGGAGAGGCCACGAGTAGGGCCAGGTGCGCAATACATGGTCCACCATGGCACCACGATAAGGTGCAGGGTCAGGCCGAGCTACTAATAGCTCGGACCCAGGGTCTACAGACCAACAACAGTATAGCCGAGCTATGTGGCAACACGTGTAAAGACTCGAAAAAAAATTATTATTTTTTTTTTCGGAAATAACATTGGGGTAATGTGTGGAAATATGCGTAATGTAAAAGTGATGAGTTTAAGTGTGTTTTACAGCCCCCCCCCCCCTTTTGCTGAAAATTTTCAGCAGTTCCCCTCTCCCTCTCTCTCCTCCATTTTTGCTCCATTGAGCTCAAATTACTACCTCCTCATCAAACCTCTTCATCAATTGACAAAAGATTCATCACCTACGCGTGTTTGGGAGCTGGGAGTACCATCTTTCTGTGCGGGGAGGGCCAAAAACGTGGAAGCCCAAATTGGGGATCTCAAAATTCATCTTGGCTTGATTGGAAGCAAAACCTTGAGGTAGGGGAATTTCTACACATTCTTAATGTTCATGTAGTGTGGGTG
>JAXBDA010008266.1:0-15263 GCA_036023075.1 Gaultheria prostrata | reverse complement strand
AAAACTGATTGGATCAAGCCCTACCGGGTATTTTTTTTTTACGAATCCTCGCGGTGGACCTTAAAAACATGTTTTAAACACATCTAACGGTTCGGATTGTCTCGGATCATTGAAATTCATTCTCCAAGGACAAATCCCTTACATAAGCCTTATGTAAGGGAGCCCTTATAAGATCCTCCTCCCTATATATATATATATATATATATATATATATGATATAAGCTTCCAGTTCGGACGACCGGATTTTAACCACTGTTTTTTCGTCACTTTCCGGACCAAATATCGACGATCCAAACCGTTAGATGTATTTAAAACGTGTTTTTAAGGTTCAACGTTAGGATTCGTCAAAAAAAAATTATCCGGAAGGGGTTGATCGGAGCAGTTTTTGATAAAAACGCTATGTACCTTAAAAACACGTTTTAAACACATCTAACTGTTCGGATCGTCGAGATTTGGTCTGGAACCATGAGGTCTGGACGGGGTCCAGATTTTATTGGTTTGGATGGGAAGCTTACTGTATATAACCAGGATCCAGTCAGGACTCCCTGACCTATCCATACATCCACACCTCCACTTCCCGGCCAAATGGTCGGGATCCAAACCGTTAGATGTGTTTAAAATATGTTTTTAAGGGCCTCTATGAGAAATCATCAAAAAAAAATACTGGGAAGGGCTTGATCCGAGTAGTTTTTCATAAATTAACGGTTCGGATCCCGACCATTTGGCCGGGAAGTGCAAGGTGCGGACCTAAGATAGGTCAGGGAGTCCTGTGTGTCAAGCTCCTATTGGCTAAGAGACACACATAAATCACAGCCGTCCATTATGCTTCCCTATTTTCCTGCCGTTGGATCTTAGAAGTGTAGGATGAAGAAGCTTCATTTGCACTCTCCAGATCCAAGTTCCCTCTCTCTCCATTATACATTTCTATTGGTTTCAACTCCTCTTATTTGGTTCATGAGAGACCCATTTGTATATTTCTTTGAACTGTGTTTTTAACTTTAATTGAAAAAAATGATTAAAAAGAAAACGTAATTAAAAAAAAATGTGTCGTGCCGTGCCTTTAGGCACGAGCAATTTCTAGTATATATATAGGATCATGATCCTATATATATAGGATCTTATAAGTGCTCCCTTACATAGCTTATGTAAGGGATTTTTCGTTCGAGATTGAATTTCGACAATCCGAACCGTTAGATGCGTTTAGAATGTGTTTTTAAGGTCCAACGTGCGGATTCGTGAAAAACAAATACCCGGAAGAGCTTCCTCCGAGCATTTTTCGATAAAAAACGTATATGTACGTTTTTATCCAAAAATGCTCGGATCAAGCCCTTCCGGGTATTTTTTTTTCCTCGCGTTGGACTGGAAAAACATGTTTTAAACACATCTAACGGTTCGGATCGCCTCGGATCGTCGAAATTCAATCTCGAACGAAAAATTCCTTACATAAGCTATGTATATATATATAGGATCATGATCTATTGAGGGATCCCTCACGGATCCCTGCTCGGATGAAGCCCTTCCGTATATTATTTTTTTTGGCGATTCCTCCCGTAGGCCCTTAAAAACACATTTTAAACACATTGAGCAGTTCGGATTGTTGAGATTCGACCCTGATCCATGAGGTTCGCACGAAATTTCCGTGAGGGATCCCTCAATGGATCATTTCCATATATATATATATATATAGGAGGAGGATCAAGTAAGGGCTCCCTTACATAAGCTTATGTAAGGGATTTGTCATTCGAGATTGAATTTCGACGATCCAAGACGATCCGAACCGTTAGATGTGTTTAGAATGTGTTTTTAAGGTCCACCGCGAGGATTCGTAAAAAAAAATACCCAAAAGGGCTTGATCCGATCAGTTTTTCAAAAAACGCTATATATAACGTTTTTATCGAAAAATGCTCGGATCAAGCCCTTCCGGGTATTTTTTTTTTTACGAATCCTCGCGTTAGGACCTTAAAAACACATTCTAAACGCATCTAACGGTTCGGATTGTCGAAATTCAATCTCGAACAAAAAATCTCTTACATAAGCTATGTAAGGGAGCCCATACATAGCTTATATATATATATATATATATATGTATATATATATGTGTGTGTGTGTGTGTGTGTGTGTGTGCAATAGCGATCCAATGAGGGATCCCTCATTTCGGTTTGGGGTGGACCTCATAGATCCCGATCAAATTTCGATGATCCGAACCGTTCAATGTGTTTGAAACGTTTTTTAAGGGACCCCGCGAGGAATCACATATAAAATGACCGGGAAGGGCTTGATCCGAGCAATTTTTCATAAAACCGTGTATAACTGTTCAGATCATTGAAATTCGATCGGGATCTATGAGGTCCGCACCAATGCAAGGTGTGTATATTTGTATTTACACACACACACACACACATATATATCTGCAATCCGCTTCAGGTCCGGTATCGTGATTTTTGAAATCTCGTGACCTCTTTCCTCAGCGGTTGGATTAAATCTGTCCAAAGTTCTTGACATATGGTCGAAAGTGCTTGAATCTGTCAAAGTTCTTGACATAAATGGTTAATTGCTAGTTTGTTCAACAAATTACGGGATATACTTATTTGCTGAAAAGTTTGATAGCCCTGAGCCTAACTTTGTAAATGAATATCATAAGCGTATCCTAATGTTATCCAAGCATGTACAAAAGATTTCAATTAATTCATATTCCAACTTGCCTCCCATTCACACTTGTGATTGCAGAGGATTGAGAAATAAAACAGAAACTCATAATCAATACATCTCTCTCATAGAAAGGTGAAAATGAATACACATTGCTTGGTATGCGCATCTCAAACCCTCAATCTTCTACAATAGATTATAGATTCTTACCATATCAAATCTAAGAGGAAGGGGTTTGACTTAAAGACACAAGGGTTCTTCTTCGAACCTAGGGTTTCTCAGATAAATCTGAAACATAAGAAAACTAGGGTTTCTCAGATAAATCTGAAACATAAGAAAACTAGGGTTTCTCATATAAATCGAAACACACACGCGCGCGCGCACACACACACAGAGAGAGAGAGAGAGAGAGAGCTGCTGTTTGTTCGATTCGATCGGAGTCTGGTGCGAGCAATCTTCTTCTTCTTCGTTCTCTTCTTCTCTTCTCGTTCTCTCTCTTCTGGAACGCGTAACAGATGAGATGGAGAAGCAAGGACCCGTTAATACTCAACCCGGATCCTCAATCCGCGAGATTGATTTAACCCGGAACCACGACCAGCGAACCTTTTAAATGGCTATCTCTTATCACGGCCGTTAGATGAGATTCAACGGCTGATGTTAGAAGTCCGGATTTTAATAATTTACAGGATACATGATAGGAAGCTGATCGTATATATCTGTATGCATATATATTACACACGCTCCTATAGATGCTCCCAACCTTAGATTCTTTTATTATATCTTCTTGCTTCCCCGGTTCTAACCCGGCACCTGCTCTTGCTTCCTGCACCTAAGCTTAGGAGATGATTTCACTTTTTAAGTTGATGCATACCATTATTAACCCATTCACAAATGGATTTCGTGATATATTTTGGCAGAAGTTGGTTTTCATCTGTATTTGAAAAACTTAATGTGGAAAACTGAAAAGCAAGCTAATGGTAAAGTGAATGATAACAAGAGCATGGAAGGCATAAGCACCGTTTGCTCTATAAGCCTGTAGGTGCATTACTTTCCACCACTAATTAAGGCCTTTCACATTCCTGTTATAAGAGGTTTATCGAAGTTTTAGAATTGCAAAACAGGGATGATATGATTCTCCTTGAGCTGATTTATTTACTGTTTAGGTTGTGTTTTGTGAATGAAGTACTACACTGTTTGGTATGCTAATTCATCTTATGATGTACTTTCAGCAACCATGACTAAAATCATTAAGGAGATGCTGCCTCCAGATGTTCGTGTGGCAAGAGATACCCAAGATCTCTTAATTGAGTGTTGTGTTGGTGAGAATTTGGTCATAGCTAGCTTCGCAGCATTCACAATATATATATATATATATATATATATTGGAAGATGATCTTATAAGGGCTCCCTTACATAGCTTATGTAAGAGATTTTTCGTTCGAGATTGAATTTTGACAATCCGAACCGTTAGATGCGTTTAGAATGTGTTTTTAAGGTCCAACGCTAGGATTCGTAAAAAAAAAATACCCGGAAGGGCTTGATCCGAGCATTTTTCGATAAAAACGTACATATACGTTTTTATCAAAAAGTGTTCGGATCAAGCCCTTCCGGGTATTTTGTTTTTACTAATCCTCGCGGTGGACCTTAAAAACATGTTTTAAACACATCTAACGGTTCGGATCGTCTCGGATTGTCGAAATTCAATCTCGAACGAAAAATCTCTTACATAAGCTATGTAAGGGATTTTTCGTTCGAGATTAAATTTTGACAATCCAAATTTTTTTTTTTTAATCCATGACTCTATCTGAATGGCATTATCCTCGCATTATCCTCTGCCTTGACTATCTTCAAATGTTCTTTTGCATGGTAAGTGTCACCAGTTTTGAAGCCAGTCGGAAAAAGAAGTGTCAGCAGTCATTTGACGGGAACTTTTTCATTAGTAGCTAGTATCCTCTATGTTTGGTTGGTTGAGGTCATTGAAGCATTTTTCTTGACGGCAACCTTCATCATGCATTTTACGGGTAGAGCCTAGGGGGGTATTGCATCCTTGGTGCTGCAATCTTGGCAATGCATAAACTTACTTCAAGGCATTGTGGGAGTTTAGAAATGTAGGTTCATGTTGTTGGGCTACAGATCACACATGCACAGATGCATACACAATAGCAAGGAGAATAAAGATCAGTCACAACAAGAAAACACGGCACTGAGATTGGTGGTCATCTTCTTGATTTTGCATAAACCACCAAGTTGGAGTTGATCGTCCAGTTGTAAAAGTATTGGTTTTAATGTCATCCATAGGATTAGAGATTTTGTTGAGGTCTTTAAATCATCCAAATAATTGTTTGTTTGGACTTTTAACATTTAGAAAGGACCTTCAGGGAAAGGATAACAATTTAATGACCTTCAAGTAATTGATATTGTTGAGTTAAGATTGTTGAGTTAATATGGGACCATGCAATCGAAACATCTCTTATGAAAACAAGTCAAATCTCTCATTTTCTTGTATTGTGGAAAGTTTTTTAAAGTGTCATGGCCCATGCACCTTTTTGGTGGTAAGTATAGCATTGCTATATCTTGTAAGAGACCGAGCTCCTAGGTTGGAATCCAAATAGGTGCATGGGCCATGACCCTTTAAAAAACTTTCCACAATTCAAGAAAATCCTCTAGCATTGCTATATCTTTTAAGCCTGTGGTGCTAATCCTCTAGTTGTACTTTTATTGCAGTTACTAAAGTAGTCTTTCCACTCATAATGGCATTTTTTAAATTCCATATACTGTGATGTGCTCTCTTTACTAAGTTCATTTGCTAGTTCATACCTTAACCGGATCTAACATGAAAACATACTCACTTCTTCTATGCTCTTGCAGAATTCATTAATCTTATTTCATCGGAGTCCAATGAGGTCTGCAACAGAGAAGAGAAGAGAACAATTGCGCCAGAGCATGTACTCAAGGCTTTAGAGGTTTTCAGAAATCCTGTATTTTTGCATGTTCAATTGTTATTCTCAGGTTATTATGTACTGTTATTAGTGTGCACAATTTGTCATCTCACTTTTAGACACATTGGTGTGTTTGATAAGATGCACATTTTTCCGCAACTTATGAATACCATCTGCCGGGGTCCATTTGTCCTGATAGACAGTTGGCAGTTGATAACCTGCATTCAGGATTAGAGCAGTTTAGGATACCTCTTAGCAGAGTATGTCTTTTGGGGGGATCCCCGGTTTCAAACTAGTAGCTTAGCCGTAGAGCCTTTTTGATTGATTAACGGGAAGTTATTTTGTGCTCCTGGAGCATTGCCTTGACGCCAACTTTCAGAGTCACACAGTTGGGTGAGGGGGTTCAAGACACCTAACTTTTCCTTGTGAATATTCTTGGTGTTGACAAGCCAATTACCGTGGTTGTGTCTCAGTCCTGTTGTAAATGCTGCCAACAGGAGCCTTTTTGATTGATTAACGGGAAGTTATTTTGTGCTCCTGGAGCATTGCCTTGACGCCAACTTTCAGAGTCACACAGTTGGGTGAGGGGGTTCAAGACACCTAACTTTTCCTTGTAAATATTCTTGGAGTTGACGAGCCAATTACCGTGGTTGTGTCTCAGTCCTGTTGTAAATGCTGCCAATTTTTGTAACCAGAAGTTCGTTTGTCTTTTCTTATAGCTAGGTAAAAGATAACTGTACAATACGGTTATGTGAAGTTCAGTAGGTCCAGATTCAATGTAGGCCTTTTTGCTTCATACTTAATCAGGAATCTTACCATCACTTTCTCTCTGCCTTGATGCTAATACATGGTGTTCTTTTGTCTTGTCTTTTGTGATTGCTCTCAGGTTCTTGGTTTTGGGGAGTATATAGAAGATGTTTATGGTGCATATGAGCAACACAAGCTTGAGACTATGATAATTATCGATTTCTACATGTTCCTGTTTTAGCTAAGGCAAGGGTAACGTTTTGATTCAGGTATTGAACTGATCCACTTGATAACCTTTCTTGAACTAGTAGCTTTTTATCTGGTTCCACCTTGGGTGGAGGGAGTTATTAAAAATCCCCATATTTTATGCAATTTCAAATTTTTGCTAACAAATTTCCACTCCAAAGTTGACAAATATCCAATTTGACACCACGAAATCCTTAGAAAGCCTTTACTTTCAGTCTCCTTCAGTTTTGCACTCTGCAACTTTATTTCCCCTCAATTGAGATTTGTTTCTATCTGCTATGAGCTATCAAATAGGTAGAATTTCATGCATGTTTCTCATTAAGTTTCTGCCCCCCGCTAGATGAAAATCCTTGCTCCGTCTACCTGTAATTACTTAAAAACATTTTGACTTCCTTAATTCTTTTTGTTCCCTATCATCATCTTATAAAGAACTTGTTAGGAAGTTTCTAGATTCCATAATATAGTGCATATTGATTTCTTTTGGAAATTCCTTCTAGCAGGACACGCTTAAAAGTGGGAAGTGGACCAATGTAGCTGAGATGACGGAGGAAGAAGCGTTGGCCGAGCAGCAGAGGATGTTTGCAGAGGCACGGGCAAGAATGAATGGTGGGGCCACAATCCCAAAACAACAGGACGCTGAGGCCACGATTCCCAATCAATCACAGCCCGAGTCGAGTGTCAATAGTCAACTTTAGGACCTCTTTTGTTAACCATAGGCAAGCATCTTACTCCTATATATTCTTCTCCATATGTGGCTTTTCAAGTTAACTAGTGTACAAAAAGCCCTTTGCTCGTGTACTGAAATTACCTAGATCCTGTGCTTATATGTACTTAATATAAGTTCTGTCGTTAAATTATTGTAAATAGTGAGTTTGTTTGAATTTGCTCATCTTTCAGAATTATGATGATTACCGACTATGCTTTTGTCCCCGTGGTTGGAAGGCCATGTCACCGTGTTTATTGTGGAAGACCTCATTAGTATGGTTGTGACTAGGAGGTTAATATAAAGTAGGCATGATTGGTGAATAAGTTGATGAGGTCACTAGTTAATCACAGGATGGAGTTTTTCAACTTGGTGCTCATTTAGAGCTGCTTTAGAATCGGTCCCACTTAGGATGCTTAATAAGTGTGTTTTGCAATTTATGTGTCGACTCTTATATCTCCAGTAGCACCAAATTGTGGTTGTTTGGCGGGTCTCGGTGCACAACCGAGGGGTTAAGCACAGGTTTGAGTCACAGAAACACTCTCTTCAGAATGGGAGTAAGTTTATGAAAAATTTGCACACTTTTAAATCACTCTATCCCTATGTATCAGAGACACCATCAACCTTACGTCACGTTGTTCCTGGTAGTACAAATTTTCTGGAATTTTAACGTTTTGACATCAGAAGACATGGATGCAGAAGATGAAAGCATGTCTGTAGTAAATAGTGATGTATCTGGTTTCCTGTTGCTTCTGTGACCAACCCCTTTTACTTTATGTATATCGATCCAGGTCAAAAAAAGAGTCTCAGTCAAGCAGTTGCTTTTACTCCCTACCCCACCAGAAAGTGAAATAACACACACACATTGTCTCATCAGATCCCTTTCTTGTTTCAAAAACCTCCCTCTCTCTCTCTCTCTCTCTCTCTCTCTCTCTCTCTCTCTCTCTCTCTCTCTGTGGCTGTCCCTGTTCTTTACTGCTTCTACGGTTGGTGGGGTAGATTATGTTTCCTTTGTCAGGATTCTCTTGCACTAAGTTAGAGGGCTACAAATATAGGAATAGATGGTAATCCCAATAATCCAAATAAAAATCCAGAATCCTCTCTCTCTCTCTCTCTCTGTCTCTCTCTCTCTACTTAAGGGGCTGCCTTCCCTTTGATTTTCTCTCACAGAACAAAGACATTCATGGCAAAGAGCTCCGAGGACTCTTCATCCAAGAGGCACTTCCACTGGACAACAAAGGTTACTAATGACGAAGAAGCTGCTCCAACGCTGATAAAGCCCTCAAAAAAAACTGCTGAAGACAAAAAAGAAGAGAAGGCTCATCAAAAGGTGCCGAATCCAGAACCATTGGTTTCATCATCATCACAACAAAGAAGGAAACTGCAAGCCATAGCAGTTTCCAGGCTCCGATCGGTCCTTGCCACCGCCTTCCGGAAAAGCCGGTTCCACTCCTCACCGCTCAGTCTGGGCCAGAAAGTCGTCGGTACCCTTTTTGGGCACCGGCGGGGCCACGTGAATTTCGCATTCCAAAAGGACACTACATCGGAGCCGTCGTTCTTGATAGAGTTGGCGACCCCAATTAGCGGGTTGGTTAAGGAAATGGTGTCTGGATTGGTCCGAATTGCTCTGGAGTGTGATAAGGAAGAGGAAGGAGGAGAGAAGAAGACGGTGGAAGCGGCAGCAGGGGCAAGGCGGCTGCTGGAGGAGCCGCTGTGGAGGACTTACTGTAACGGGAAGAAGTGTGGGTTCGCGACGAGGCGGGAGTGTGGGATTAAAGAGTGGAAGGTGTTGAAAGCTGTGGAGCCAATATCAATGGGTGCCGGGGTGTTGCCGGGGAGTAAGAAGGGAGAGGAGGGAGGAGGAGAGGGTGATGGTGGTGAGGAGGAGGAGGAGGAGGAGGAGGTTATGTACATGAGGGCTAAGTTTGAGAGGGTGGTGGGGTCTAGGGATTCTGAGGCTTTTTACATGATGAACCCTGATAGCAATGGTGCTCCTGAACTTAGTATTTACTTGCTCAGAGTCTAGATGACAGCTTCTTAATTAGTTTTTATTTTTTATTTTATATTTTGCTTTTTTAATTTAGACTAGGAATAGTTAAAAGTAGTGATACTTCTTTAGCTCTTGAGCCAAGAACATGGAGATGATCTACTTCTCTCTGGTCTCTCTCTTTGAATCTCCTGTTCCCTTTCTTGGGTTCTGGTATCTTTTTATTTTTTTGGTTTTGTAGAAATGGAAAGTGGGTTTTTTTTGTACTATTTCTTAAGTTTTTTGGTGGAACTGGGAATTGGTAATTACAAAGGACTTATGTGCAGAATGCAGATGGTTCAGTTTGCATTTTTCTGCATTAAATTGTGGATTTTTCTATCCTTTAAAAGGTGACATTGTTTGTTTTTCGTGATTCCGTCTTTTGAAGCTATTTCCCTTGGATTGAATTGCAAATAGTTCTTTTTGATTGGCAATTTTTTTTTATAATCTTGAACATGAAGTACAAAGATTAAAGGGGTTTGGGCATACCGGCATAAAAGCCACTCAAGACCCTCTCTTCAAAGCAGACAAGGAACCAACCAAGGAGGACACCAAAAATGGACGGGTCCAAATGGACCCAGACCAACCCAAATATTCCATGTACACTTATGATAAGCACACTGTGTCATGTTGAATTTAATTATCCCATTTTTATCTTAAAATAGCCGATCAAAAAAAAATTAACAAGTCGTATTCGATGCAAACGTTACAGTAAGATGTACTCGGGGTCCCTGCGAGCCCAAAGGCACTACAACCCTGTAGTGCCCCATCTAAATCGTTCAAAAGTGTTTTCAATATTCCCTCCTTAGGTGTCAGGGTCAAAACATCCTATAAATCACTTGGGGTCATTGGAGATTTATCCGATCGTTAATTTCAAAGTTGCAGAATTAGCCAAGGTGTGACAATTTGGCTTGGAGACTTGGTTATATATATATATATAGAGAGAGAGAGAGAGAGAGAGAGAGAGAGAGAGAGTCCGGTTCTGGTCAGGGAGTCTGGACCTATCTTAGGTCCGCACCTCCCACTTCCCGGCCAAATGGTCGGGATCCGAACCGTTAGATATATTTAAAACGTGTTTTCAAGGGTCCCCGCAAGAAATCATAAAAAAAAAATACCGGGAAGGGCTTATGAAAAACTGCTCGGATCAAGCCCTTCCCGGTATTTTTTTTTTTTTTATGATTTCTTGTGGGGACCCTTGAAAACACGTTTTAAACACATCTAACGACTTGGATCCCGACCATTTGGCCGGGAAGTGGGAGGTGTGGACCTAAGGATCGAGTCCTGACCGGATCCTTGGGCTATATATATATATAAAGGAGACCAGACCAGGGTTGTTTTTACATACCCAAAATTGGTATGGGGTTAGGATGAGTCAGGATCTCCTTATGTGGCAATTCGTTTTATGATTTCTTATGGGACACAAATTAAGACTTTCATAGTCTTAGAGCATCACCAATGGAATAATCAAAACATGTAAATAACTAAAGTTAATAATATTTGTTAAAAAATTGACTCACATTGGCATAATCAAAGATAACAACCTTTTAGCCAATAACCAAATTTTGGCATTTGGATAATCAAAAGTAACAACATTTTCTCAATAACCAAATTTTGGGGACCACACCCTATTTATAAGTCTTTTTTGGTAGAATGAATTCAAAAGAAACAACATTCTCCCTCCATTTTTCAAATACTTACTTCAATACTCAATTTTTTTGCACACTCTCTAAAAAAATTGAAATTATCAATAATAAAAAAAATTAAAAATATGTTCACGATTGGTCTCATTTTAAAAGTATTGTGAATATCTTTTAAATAGTACTAATATTATAAAAAAATATATATATACAAATTTAAAGTTGTGCCCATTTTATGAAAAAAAAATAGAGTGAATAGTATTTATTATTATTATTATGGACACAAAATACCATTGTGACACTCCACATTGTTAACTTTATAAATGTCTTGTATGGATAATCAAAATCTGATGTGTCAACTTTTGATTATCCAGTTTTAGTTATACCACTGGTGATGCTCTTATTTGATGATTCCAGCCGTTCTAATACTCGATTTTCATGCGAAAAATCAAGTTTGTCGCACATTTTGTATTCATCTGAACGTGTTTTATTGTTACAAGATAAATGGACAATCACCCTGTAATTATATGTGATTTATTTTGTAAATGATCCGGCGTGTTAAATGAGACCGTGGTAAACCTTATTTATGTTAACCGAGGAATCCCACTAGGATCTTAATACGTTTGTTTGGGACATCAACGGCTCTCTCTCTCTCTCTCTCTCTCTCTCTCTCTCTGTGTACAGTTGAAACAATTTCATTATGGAAAGGTTCACTCTTTTCCTTTCTTTACTTTACTTTTCTTTAGTTTCTTTCTTTAAGTGACGGCACAGGTTCCTCCTCTTTAGGCCAGTAGGTGTTATGAATTTCATTACTCCATTTTTGGGCTTTTGATCCCAAAGTGTTTTCATGTTTCAATCATTGAATTTGGTGCAACAAATCATCAGCAGCAACAATGAGAATCCCTAGGAAATTTACTATTACTGATAAATCATAGAGGTTCACAAAAGCAAATCAAAGGAAAATTTGCTAGCCTGACAACTTAGCCTGCAACGTCATTTGGCTTTTCAATTTGTTGACTTCCATTTCACAGTGGACGATTGATACATTTGTATCGTTGAACTGTCTGTGTAAAAACGCTGCTGGTATGTTCATATAGTAGAAACAAACATATCCCAGTTGGGGAAATCAATTGGTACTTAGCTTTAGACCATTGGAGCTACACGGTAGTTCAGTTCGTGTTTAGCTGTTGTTTTTAGAATCCTTAAAAACAAATTTTTAAATCGGTCAAGCATTTGAGTTTTATGAATGCTTAATTATGAAAACCCACCAGCATATCGGGAATTCACTTGCTTTTGTGAAACCTCAAGATATTCGATCATCCTAGCTTTTGCACACCCAGATTAATTCGTGGAGACTGCTCTCATCTTCTGCCATTGGGGAGCCTACTTAAAGTCGGAAAAAAAAAATGAAAATTCACATATACATTGACTCTATAAGGGTTTGATAGATTTTTGGAACCTCATTTCACTTGTTTTGTTTGTACCTAGGTTATTGCATGTATCTTCTCATTTGACAGGCTAAAAGAAAGTTCTATTGCACTTCCTTTCCAAGACTAAAATTAAGAGAGGTTGCGCATCCTTTATATTCAAACGAAATCAAAATACAAAATTCATGACATATATATACGAATTTACAAAAATGTTATTTGGATTTTGATGCGAGCGTTTGGTGTCAATACCAACGTATATTTAAGTATATATAAAACTCATCAAATTTTTATATTAACGAACAGGATGATGTGATAAAAAATTATGGTTCTTCAATACCATTCTTTCATTCAAATGATAGAATCCTTAAATTTTTGCGTTTTTCTTTTGATTGGCAAAGGAAAATCCTTATTAGTAGACAAACAAGTATTGCATGACACATTTACATGTCTCTACTTTAGTTTAGTGCCAAATACCTGTTAAGTATACTTCAGAGAACTCATGTAAACAAAATAATTAAGTAATTATTCCATCATTAAAGTGTAATCCACTAGGTTTTTCTATGCCTCTCTTAATCTAGTAGGGCATATAAAGAACTTGAATAAGGATACACACAACCAGCAGATACTTAAGGAAGGAGTGGTTTTTTGGACCCCTTCCTAGAACTCAGAGGTCTAAATTAACGTATCCATTATTAGAAGTATTTGTCTACCATATAACCCTCCTTGTTTTCAGGCTTTATTAATTAGTATTTCTCCTTTTCCTGCAAAGCAAAAGTGGGGGAGGGGCCATATTAGAGGGTTGAGGTGTGGAACACAACTATGAACAAAAGGGATCAATCAAGATTACCTTCACGGTATTCAAGATTGTTTTTTATAATCTCCTCATGATTATTCAAACATTCAAAAGTTAATGGCTTAGAATAAAGTTAGGCCACTCTGCTTTACCCTATAATGACACCAATCAATGCAGGCTAAGCTTAAAAAATACTATTTGGCCACTATAGGGAGTATCTTACCTAGAGTTAATTAATGGAGGGACCTACGGACGAAGGATTCAAGGTTGGGCGAGCAAATATTGAAACAAAAATTGCTAACATGTACAAGGTGATATTAATGGTCCCAATAGAAATTGGGACAAGGAGTCCCTGTAGATGCTCTAATGCACTATGGGAGTGTAGTGTGCCTATGTACACTCCATCAAAATCTTATTATTGTGATATGTATTGTTCAGTTTGTAGATTTTGTCGAACACTATCTTTATATGAAAAATCAAGTTAATTGAATATTGGTAGCCACAAGATTAAGATAAATTTATCTTACAATGTATTTTATAAAACATATTGACTATCTATTTTTCTATAATGAATGTTTGCGGACCAAGAAGCTAATGATCTCCGACCAATTTAATTTTTTAGAGCTTTTTCGAGAAGGACATAGTATAGGGGTTATTCATGGAATTAGGACATCAACTTTTCCCATAATGCCAACAGGATATTTGGGCAATAGGTGACAAAAATACCCTGCAAGGGCCTTGTTTGGGAAACACAAATAATGAATTTTTCTTTTTTTTTTCCTCCATATTTGATGGCGTAGATAACGTTATTTGTTGACCCTCCGGGAAGGGCCTTGTTTGGCTGACACAGAAACTAAATTTTTCATTTTTTTTAAACCTGGTTGCGCATATAACGTTATCTGTTAACACAAAATATGTCTTTTTCTTACTTGTTTCCTTGATTAACACAAAATGTCTTTTCGTTCTTTCAAGACAAAAAAAAAATCTTGCAAAATAATTTTGATGTCCTGAAATATTGCTTATTCTTTCTTTTTTTAATTGTTCCAAAATAAGTGGTCGTTATAAAAAGTTAACAAATAAAATTTGGTACTTCTTATTTTTTTTTCCTTAGATTTTTTGAAATGTAAAAAATTGAATTTCTTCTATTTTAATTTTCAATTTATTTTTAACAAATAACAGCAACAGATTATCAAATATGTGTATATTTGCACTCTGTACCATACAAGCAAAGAAAGACATATATGGTAGTCTGTTGCAATCTGGCATCTGTTTCATGCAAAAATAACAACAGGTTACCAAATATGTGCGCATCTGTACTATGTATCATGCTAGCAAAGCAGATAGATATTGTAATCTATTGCAATCTTGCCTCTATTTCATGACAATAACAGCTATAGATTAACAAATATGCGTACATCTATACTCTGTAACATGCCGGCAAGACATACATATATGGTAGTCTGTAATAATCTGACCTTTGTTTCATGCCAAAACAGCAATAGATTACCCAATATATGTATATTTGAACTCTAGATCATGCCAGCAAGGCATACATATATAGTAATCTATTGCAATCTGACCTCTGTTTCATGCTAATAACAGCAATAAATTACCAAATATGTGTAGATCTGTACTCCGTATCACGCTACTAAAACAGGCATATATGATAGTCTATTGCAATCTGACCTCTATTTCATGTCAATAATAGCAACATATTACCAAATATGTGTAGATCTGTACTCTATATCATGCTAGCAAGCAGACATATATGGTAGTCTGTCGCAATCTAGCCTTTATTTCATGCCAATACAACAATAGATTACCAAATATGGTGCAGAATAAGGAACAAATTACCAAATATTGTCACGCCCTCAATTTTTTAAAAGGTTAATATATTCATAAATCATGTGGAAGTCAACGACTCCACGGTCAAGTCAAAGTCTTACAAACATTACACTTAGTCAAAGTCAACATCGTTCATCTCTACGGTCACCATAGCCCCGATTAAAAGTGAATATGTCTTAAAGTTATTACAAACCATAGTCAAAAGATAAGATTTCAAATAAGTTACAAAACCATCTTTCAAAAATAATTGT
>JAXBDA010008265.1:0-15265 GCA_036023075.1 Gaultheria prostrata | reverse complement strand
CCCCCCCCCCATTAACAACTTGATTCAAGGAATTTGAATAAGTGTTAATGTGCCTTTGCCGCTTCGAATTCCAGTCTACTTCCAATGAGGAAGTTATTGACAGTTTCTTCTACTTCCAATGAGGCAATTATGAGCAGTTTTATTATTTCCCATAACACCATTATGTGCAGTTATCTTGCACGATCTTATTAAGTTTGAAATTTGAATTGTTTCAGTACCTCAAACCTTCTCTATAAAAGTATAAGTATCTAATCACTGGTTAATATCAATCATAAACTTCATCTTTAAACTTCGATCTTACTGTTTCTAATCCAAAAGCAATGGCTGAAATTTCCAACATTGAAAACACCCTTGCCAATATGGAATTTAGTGAGAAAAAAAACAACCAAAACCAGAATGGAGATTCAATCCCCACCATTGCTGGTGTAATTCGAAGCAGTCGCTCCTATGAAGTGATTGTAATAGAAGATCAAGCACCTATTGACCCATGGGATCCTCCTGCTGATCCTTCTTCAGAAACCTCAACATGGGGAATGTCTTCTCCCAGTGATATAGTGGTAGTGAAGATGGATGACCCTGCTGCTGCTAGGGGATGGGGTCATTATCGTTCATTGGCCATGAGTAGGTATTATACTCCTTACATAAGAGATGATCCTAACTTGGCTCTTCTTGACAGCCTCATCCATTCTTGTCTCACACCACAATTCTTTAGGATGGATGAACCATACAAGCCTCATTTTGCCAGCCATACTGAACTCAAGGCCAGAGCTTCTAGGCAGACTTTATACTGGTTAAATGAGGTTCGCAAACCTCATTTTGTAGATTTTACTGATCCTACATCTCCTCCCCTTTGAGCTCTTCCAGAAAACCCTGATTGGTTTGAAGAACTTAAGAGTTTTAGGTTCGATCCTACCATTGCTCATGCTGACTTCTCTTCCTCTGTCTTTCCTCGCTCTAATTCAGTCAAGGCCAAAGAAGTTTTGGCTTCTTTTGCTTTCTTGGATGTGTGGATTCTTGAAGAACCTATCCCTTTCAAGAATTTTATGTGGGCTTGTGAAACTTTAAAGTTTTCAACCTCTGAGCAACCAAATACTTTTATCCAAACTTTTCAAAATTAAATCCCCCTTCTTCAAACCTGGATGAAAGCTAACACTGCTTTTTTTGAGTTTAACCAGGACCTGCGTGATTATGATCTTGTTCATGCACAGGTTACTAGGTTATATAATAAGATGGAGGATCTGAAAGGAAGTTTCTTCGAAGTCCCACTTAATGCTCCAAAACAGCTTCGAAGGACACTCAGAAGACATATGAAGAGAAATTCTTTCAAATTGGCCAAATCTCAACTCAAAGCCAAAAACTTGGTTTTGAAAATCAAGCCTTTGATTGAAAAGAAACTCAAACTGGATGAGGAACACAGGATCGGGGAAATGGAGAGGCAATTCTTTGCCTATACTTGGGAGAGATTCCATGCCTTGATTACTTGGAGCTTCCCTCGTTATTTCCAAATCATCCAAACTTCTGTTGTTGCTCCTATGCATGCTGCTGTTTAAAATTTTTTTTTTTTTTAATTCGATGTAGTAGGATCTTCTTTTTGTTTATTTTAATGCAGCAATGTAATGATCTTTATTTTAAAGCAACCTTAATTTTCTTCTGGTTTGTCTTATATTTACAATGCTCTTCGAAGCATTTCAATATCTTAAACCAATGCAAAATTCAATTGAGAAATAATAATTAAAGATTTAATTATTCAAGAAACCAATAAATGGCCTTTAAGAAAAATTGAATAATTACTAAATAAAATTCATTTTTGAATATAAAGTTACGTCTTGGGCCTTAAATATCTTAGGCCCGATTACATTTTAATCCAATTGGCTGACCCGAATCACCACCACGTTTCAGCCGAAACGTATATATCCAATTCTAGAGCACGAAACACTTCTCACTTGTCATTTGTTGTTATCTCGCCTTTCCAAACACTTTCCCTCTTCTCTACTTTCAAACTACCATAACCATGGCTGGAATTCCAACAGGTACTCCTTCGTTTGTTCTTAGAAAGTATGGCCACCCTGTGACTGATAGGGAGTATTTTGCATATATTCTTTATACTTTATGCAAAATGGTGTTTTGTCATAGTGGTAAGAAGATTGTGATGGAATTTGCCCCCTTGGCCTATACACTTGCTACTAGAAAAGCCATTGATCTGGCTTCTCACTTCTTAGGCTATGTTTATAAGGTTGGATCTGAAAGTTTTTCCAAACCACTATTAAACACCTTAGGAGGTCTTCTCTAGTTTTTTTAACTTTGGCTACTAGCCTATTTTCCTGACCATAAGGTGGCCACCAGAGAACCTTTGAACATATATGGTGAGATAGTTGGATATCTGCAATATTTCCAAAACATGAATGAGGATAAGGAAGAAGAAGAATTTCTTCCTTTTGGTAACTGGGAGATAGGACCTTCATGGCTGGGTGAACTGATGAGGGGTAGAGGTGATTTGCTAATTCTGATGCATAGGGAAGCATTCTTCTTCCAAGGTAAATATTTGTTGGAGCTTTTATTGGAGGTCGTAGGCAATCCCATGCTGAAACATAGTGCCCTGCACAATTTGCTAGGCAGTTTGGCATGGTACAAGCCATTCCCTGCCCTTACCCTGGAGAAGCCAATGTAACTCTTTTTAAGAGGCAGAAAGTGGATAAGAGCTATATATCTTGGGTTAACATAGAGTTTAAAAGGTTGAGGAAAAATTATGAACCCTTTGAGTTTACCATAGAAAGCCCCATATTCTTTGGATTTACAAGTTGGTGGCACAACCTTATGAATGTATATGCTCTGACTCCTGAGGTTCAGAGATTCATTACCAATATTGGGGTTACCACTACTGCTGCAGGCACAGCCCCATCTAGTTCAGATGATGAATTTGGGGATGATGGCTTTGGTCAAAGTTTGAAAGGTAAATCTAAAGCCAAAGGGTCTGAAGAGGAAGAATCTTCCCAAAGAGAGGAAGAAGAGGAAACAACAGAAGTTCAGAGCAAGAAACAAGTCAAGGAAGAGCTAGTTTTTCAATCTTCTGCCCTAGTATCCAAGGACCCCAAGGTTGCAATTCGAGCTATGCCAATTCAAGCCATTCCAGGAGTAGTTACAAGGTCTCAAAGGAGTAAAGCTACTCCTCTTTCTCCTGCAGGTAACTTTACCCTTGTGTAAGAAATAAAACTTATTGTTTTCAATAATAAATCCTTTTCTTACTTATCTTTCTTATTGTCACGCCCTCGATTTTCAACATAAATAAATAAACATTTTTCTCTGTGAGATATCTCAATAACTCATAGATTAGTCCCAAAAGTCATCTCACACTGCTATATTGACAATAAACGACAATCTAATTTCGGTACCCGTGTCCCATATAAATCGTTCCTCCAAAAATGTTACATTCTTTCAAAAAGAGAGATTTAAATACAACTTTGAATTCAAATGATGAGATTTCTGATGATGAAAATGCTTTCATGCCATGCTTCGAAAATATCATGCATCCCTGGCATCTCAATTCATGCCGCTTGGTTATACCTGAAAGGCTGAAACAGCAAAGGGGTGAGCATTCACTTCGCCCAGTAGGTATCCCCTTTTTTTTGTTTCAAACACACAAATGCACAACAAGATATAATGAACATGAAGCATAACATAAGATTGACAAATAGCAAGTAAGCAAGCCACCAAGCATATCATTATGTTTGTTAACTCGAAAAACATTCCAGCATCCTCTTTAATTTCACCAAGCATATCCATCAACTCACACTAGTCAAATCAAATATCCTACGCGTACTTAATAAAGAACATCCGCCACCTGACCAAGCACTTCCAAAACATCCAACATTGTTCATGTGTCCATATGTTCTAAATGTACCCATATACGACTAATGCTAAATACACGTGAAAGGAATGAACAAGGAGATCACACAAAAGTATAAGACTTAAAAGAAACCAATAGGATGGATTATACCTAATAAAGTCACTAGATTCTCCTACAACCAATACGTCGTACCCAATACATAACCGACACGTCGCATGAATCCAAAACATTCTCATTATGTACATTACTTATTCAAATCCTTCTTTATTTTTCCGGGCATACCCTTTCGGGCCCCGTGCCATCATTATCACATTTTCATCATCATTTCATATTCAGAGATATCATTTCGGTGTCCACGTATAATCACAATTCACCAACAAATGTAACGCGTGCTCAAACTCGTATCCATTGCATCACATCTATCATTCATATCATGTTTATCGTTCATTTCTTCCATTTATCGGAGTCCGAGCATATCACTTCAGACCCCGTGCCATCCGAGCATACCCTTTCGAGCCTCGTGTCATTCCGGACATACCATATAGGCTCAGTGTCAGTCCGGGCATACCCTTTCGGGCCCCGTGTCATTCTGGACATACCATATAGGCTCAGTGTCATTCCGGGCATACCCTTTCGGGCCTCGTGTCATTCCGGGCATACCCTTTCGGGCCCAGTGTCATTCTAGACATACCATATAGGCTCCGTGTCATTCCGGACATACCATGTAGGCTCCGTGTCATTCCGGACATACCATATAGGCTCTGTGTCATTCTTTTCATCCATTTATATCATTTCATGCTCATTCTCATCAATTTAGTGTCCATGCAGTAACGCATCTCAAATCAACGTTCAAAACTCTAATTCGGTCGATTATCACCCAACTAGTGTCGTTAGATGTCAAACAAGTAATCCAAACCCCGAGGTCATTGTGTCACCCATCCCCTCAATGTTAATTCAATCCACAATTCTCATTCAATTCAATCAAGTAGGCCCACAGAGCGTAAAACATAATGTTAATCAATCACGGAAAACCAATAAAGTTCTAACGGTACAAGCGAGTAGGTCCGGAACAATTATCGGAACAAGAAACGAGGTTCGGAGGATGGTTATACCAAGCAAATGCCCGAAAAAATCAAAAGGCGTCACAAAACATGATTCTGGCCAAAAATGGCCACTTGTATCGATACACATGAGGGTGTATCGATACACAGGGTCTAAAACCTGAACAGCCCCTCTGGTATCGATACAAAGGTGTTTTGTATCGATACAAACCCATTACGAGTAGATTTTGAAAAGTCTCAGTATTTTTGCCATAACTTTTCACACCGAACTTCGTTTTGGACGTATTATATATCAAAACGTAGGTAATTTGAAGAGCTACAACATTGTAGTTTTACACTTTTCCCAATTCTGCTTTAATGTTGCCCATAAGCGTGAACAGTGACCAATACGAGCAAATTTCCACCTATGGTTGGGAATTTCAACCCATACCAAATTTTAGAGTCTCAATCATCAAACAAACATGAGAGAGGGATACATATCATCAACTAATTCATAAATTGAACAACCCAATGTGTGAAACCAAACTCAATCAATATCAAAACCCATTTCATGGAGATTCTCAAGTATGACTAGAAAATGGTGAAAACAACCAAGATTTATGCAACATGTCAACAATAAACCATTAGAGGAGGTAGAAATTGATCCCTACCTCAAAGATTGAGCTTGGAAACCCTTCCAAAAGCAAAAACCCGAACCCTAGCTTCAAGATCCAAAAATGTTCTTCAAACTCCGGGGTAAAATGAGCACATCAACGCGTAGAGCTCGAGATTTTATGAAGGTTTAGTGAAGGGACTAAGTGTAGAACTCTTGATTTGGCTTGGGATGGTGGGGGAGTTTGAAGAAGAGAGTTATGGAGGAGAAGAGAGAGAGGGGACTGATTTTTAGGGGAAAGAGGACATATCTCCCTCCTCTCACACACCACACACAATACATACACACATATAATTACACTTTAGGTCCAAATGTAACTTGTGTAAATCAAACACAGCCCAATCAACATATATCTCACCAACACTCCAACACTTAGTCAATGTCATCACTTCTCATCATTCCTCACATTACCCCAATGTTATTTATAAAAATAAATAAATAAATAAATCATGAATTTCCGGGTCTTTACACTTGTTATACAGAATCTCCTTCGAAAAAGCTACTAGAAAAAGAAAGGAGCCAACAGAAGCTCCCACTTCTTCTCCTTCGAAGCCAGGTATAATCTTTTTTTTTTTGGGTAAATAGGTATAATCTTCTTACTACTATTAATTTTTTATTTACATAATCTATCTGATCACTTTATCCTCTTTCCCTTATTCATCAGCCAAAGAAACAAAGACTGCTAAAGAGAAGAAAAAAGAAGAAGATATTGATGAGGCTAAACAAGCTAAAGCCTACAGAGCCATAAAGAAAAAGAGAAAATTGTATCTCTGAATCAGAAACTGAAGAACAAGATCAACCAGAAGATGATATCCCACTGAGCCATTTAGCAAAAGGTAATTAATCTTCTATTCTAACACCCCTTGATTCAGTTTCTGCATCATTTTTTGAAATCAATCTCTCATTAATCTTATAATTTAGGTAAGAAGGTCAAAACCAAGGCTACTGATACTTCTCCTTTAGGAGAAAGTATTTCGAAGTCTGCTGACCCTGCTGCTGCTGATGTCCATAAAGATGTTGATCCCATCATTCCTGAATCAGTTGAAATTGTTATGCTTAACAAAGCTTCTGGGTCATCATTGGAATTTGCAGCATGACAACCTATCTCTCCTACCCCTATCAAAGTTACTGAGATGATTAAGATCCCTACATCTCATCAGAAAGATTTGCAAAAAGAGGTTCCTTCCTCTACTACAACTCATATTTCTAAGGAGATTCCAGCTTCAGTATTACCTCCAGAAATGATGGAGAAAGATTCTGCTTCTTTCATTGCTGATAAGCCTACTGAAATAGTTAAAACTCCTAGTTTGTAACCAATCATTCCAGAGAAAGAAATTCCTCTTGCTGAAGAAACCCAATTCCAATCTGCAAATCAAGAAAAAGACTCTTTCTTCTGAAGGTCTTCAAGGGATTGAAACCAATAAGACATTAGATGCCAGTATCTTAGTACAAGATTTTATTGAACCCCCTGTCAATAAGGGTGATGCCAATCTTGTCATAGAAGTTCCTCAGAGTACCTCTTCTGTCGAGCAACCAGAACCTGTTGCTGAGAAACCTGTTGTTGATAAGCCTCAAGATACTGCACCTCCAGAAAGACTTATTCATTCAACTGAGGTAATGCATTTCTTAAACTTACTTCATATGTTTGTTACAAACTGTAAACAAAACAATTTATGAACTTTCTGTCACTTGTACAGGAACATCCATCATCTAGTAACATTCCCATTCACTTGGAGAAATTCAAGGCATGAGTGAGCAAATTCTGTCAAGATATTACCATAAGCATTGCTCCCACTACAGCTCCTGCATCTCCTACAGAGAAGATCAAGGCATATCTCAGTCCTCAACCTCCTACTATTAAGATCAAGCCTGTGTTTTCTGAAGGAGAAGCTCAGGAACTGAAGGAACTCTTAAAACAGTTCTCAAATTTGGACTTCGAAGCTTTTGCTTAAGAAGCTCATGCTTCTTTTAAAGGCTTGCTGCCATGCCATTTCTAATTTAAAGTCTGGCTCCTCTGAACTAAGCAAACAGCTCTTAGATATGGTAGCGGATCTTCAAACTAGTGCCCAGGACTCTTTAGTGCTACAAGAGTCTTATTTTCATAGGCAGGCTTTGAAGACAAAATTATCTGGTTTGAAGGATGAGGCTGTTCAGCTTACTTCTTCTTATGAGTCTGAAGTTACCAAGCTACATCTTTTAAAAGAAGAAGAAGCAAAGCTGGAGGAAGCCCTTGTTGCAACCAGAGAGAAAATTGCTCAAACTAAGAGGGGTTTGACATCCATTGAAAGCAGAGCTTCTTCTACTTTACAGAATATGCAGATGCTTGAACTTCAACTGGTCCACACAAGAGAGCAAGAGAGACTTTTTGAATTTGTATGTAATGAGATTGCACGGAAGTTGAGAAATTGGAAAAACTCTGTTGTACAGTTACTAGATCAATGAATATAACCTTGTTATTTCATTAATTACTCAACTGTTTTGAGTTTCATCTTTTTATTGTTAACCTTTCAATTACTATTAGTGCTGTGTACTTGTCATCATATCTTAGTCCCTTGAACAACACAAGCAAACAAAAGTTAAATCATCAAGGAACACTATCTTCTACTAAAAGATTCCCAAATAGTTGGGACATAAGCTTTTAGATATCTTCCATTGATTTTTCTTCTTTGAACATAACCATTTAACTCTTTTAAATGATAAACACCTCTTTTAAGAATTCGATGCATTTGAAATGGCCTTTTCCAATTTGGGGCCCATTTTCCAAGTCCTTGTTTCCTTTCTTTGATAGGTAATATTACCTTCCAAACCAAATCACCAACATCAAAGCTTCGAACAACCACTTTCTTATTATAGCTTCTAGCTATTCTTGCTTTCTGTAATAGAATTTGATTCAAAGCTTTGATTCTTTCTTCATCTATCTCCTCAAGCTCCATATGCATTGCTTGGTGATATGCACCTATATCTAATTCATTTTGGGAAACAACCCTTTGAGACCTTACCACTATTTCCATAGGTAACACAACATCATGTCCATAGGTTAATGCAAAAGGAGTGGTTCAAGTACTTGTTCTTTTAGTGGTTTCGATAAGCCCATAATACATTTGGTAGCATATTTGGCCAATCTTCTAGATTTTTATCAACCATCCTCTGAATACCTTTCTTAATAATCTTATTGGTTGATTCTGCCTGGCCATTTGATGGTGCATAATAAGGAGTAGAATTAATTAAAGATACTCCATGAGTTGCCACAAATGCCTTCACCAATCTCCCTTCGAAGATGGATCCATTATCCACTGTTATGGTTTCTGGAGACCCAAATCTATAAATAATACCTTTGATGAATTCAATAACCTGTACTTGAGATACACTTTCAAAAGCTTGAGCTTCAACCCATTTAGTGAAATAATCAGTAGCAACCAAGATAAACCTATCTTTGTTTAGGGAAGGAGGATAAATCATGCCAATCATATCCATTCCCAACCTCTAAATGGTCAAGGCTTTACCACATGCATTTAATTCAGTAATTGGCAAATGTTTGACTGGTCCTATCTTTTGACAAGCTTGGCATCCTTTTGCATAATCATGCAATCTTTAAGGATAGAAGGCCAATAATATTCATACCTTCGAATTAACCATCTCATTTTGATCCCAGCCTGATGAGCACCACAAATGCCTTCATGAACTTCTACCATTACTCTAAAGGCATCTACCTTATTTAGGCATTTTAACAAAAGTCCATCAGCTCCTCTTTTGAATAATTCTCCATTATACATAATGTAATTTATGGATCTTAACCTTGTTGCTCTATCAGTTTTAGCATTAGGCTTTGTTAAATAATCTATCAAAGGTTGTCTCCAATCCATTTGACTAGAAGTAGTAGTGGTTTCACATACTTCGAAGTTAGTATTTCTATCTTTAAGCATAGGCAAAGACTTTCTCAAAGTCAATTGACAAAATTCTCTGCTTTCATCACTTATAAACTTGAAACCTGATGCTCTTTGAGCAACTGGATCTGCTGCTCCATTGAAGAATCTTGGGACATAAGTGAAGGTAATCATATGAAATTGTTTAGCCAATAATTTAGCATATTGGTTATAAGGTTTTAAACCAGGGCTATGGCAACTAAAATCTCCATTTACTTGATTTATAATCAATTGAGAATCTCCAAAGATTTCAACTATATCCACTTTAAAAGTTAGTAGGATTTCCAAACCCATGATCAAAGCTTCATATTCTGCTTGATTGTTGGTACATTCTCCTTCATTTATTTGAAAACCAAATTTGGTTTCAAACCTTGAGGAGACTCTAATATAATTCCAATTCCAGCCATTTGACATGTCTTGGATCCATCAACCACATCTTTCATGGTGTGATTGTGATCATATCAACATCTGCTATTTCTGGAGTTTCAATGCCATTTGGATGATCTGCTAAAAAATTAGCCAAAGCTTGCCCTTTTACAGACTTTTGAGGAACATATTCAAGGTTGAATTCAATTAAAGATACAACCCATTTCCCAATTCTGCCACTATGTACAGGTTGAGACAACATATATTTTAATACATCAGTCTAAGAAATAACATAAGTTACTCTAGGCATCATATAGTACCTGAGTTTCTTCGAAGCAAAAAACAAAGTTAAACATAACTTTTCTACTGTAGAATACCTACATTCACAAGCATGTAAAAACCTACTTAGATAATAGATAACTTGTTCTTTGCCTTCATCATTGTCTTGGGCTAATAGAACTCCTATTGAGTCATAGTTTGCTGCAAAATACAACTTCACAGGCTCTCCTTTGTTTGGTCGAACTAAAACTGGTGGATTGATCAGATACTCCTTGATGGCCTTGAAAGCATCATCATTGTAACGCCCCAAATTTTCATAAACATAAATAGTAGATTATCCATGTGGAGGTCAACATCATCCACGGTCAAAGTCAAATACATTTCAAGTCAAACATTAGGGAATCAACCGTCTATCGTACCCAAATATGATTACATGAGTCTTTATCACTTTACAAGTCTTTAATCAAAGCGAAAGTAATACAAGTTATAAGTTCATCTTTTCCAAAATTACAACTATTTCAAGATGCTCTTTTAACTAGTCCAGTGAGCTTTAAAAAGTTGCCATGCATGCACATCCACACACCACATCATGATTCTCTGTGCTGAATACCTAAAAATTATAAGGGTGAGATCACTAGCCCAGTAGAAAAACATCTATCGATTCTAAATGGAAATGAGATGCCCATGAAGACGAAGGGATTTCATATCACAAGGTCAATGAAATCATATAAAAAGGATAGGGACATCACAAAGTTCGATAATCACTAATGTGGACCAAGTATTACGTTGTTGTATCCGATACGCACTCGACAGGTCACATGAATCCAAAAGATCCTCATTATGTACATTATTCATTTGAATCATTCTTTATACCCCGGGCATACCATAAAGGCCCCGTGTCACTCCGGGCATACCCTTTCGGGCCCCTTTTCACTCCGGGCATACCCTTTCAGGCCCCTTGTCAATCTTTTCATCCATTTATATCATTTCATGCTCAATCGATTCATTTAAGTATCCATGCAATAGCTCAACTAAAATCAACACTAAAAAACCCTAGTTCGCTCGATAACCGTCAACTCGCGTCATTAAGTGTCAAACCCGTCACTTGAACCAAAAGGGAACTTAAGAACTCAACAAATATCTTTCATGATGTTCGTGGTAGGTATCTTAAAGTGTTTCAATTCAACAAGAATAGATATAGCACGCACGTAACTCGATCGAAGGCCAAACAGGTCAAAATTAGTGGCAAAAGGCTAAGTGGATTGATCCATAAGCAAATGTGGATCTATCCACTTGAGCCAGGTGGATCGATCCATAAGTAAAGGTGGATCGGTCCAAAAGTGGATCTATCCAATGTCCTCTGTTCCCAAAAAATTAAGGTGGATCGATCCATGAGCAAAGGTGGATCGATCCAACTGGGTTACGAGCCAAATTTTGCACAACTTTAGGGGATTTTGATGGGTTTTTGATTCAAGGGTTTTGTGAGAACTTTGGAAGGTGAGTTAGGCCATCAATTTGGGACCCAACAACAACAACAACAAGTGAGTATAATGTAGGATTCAACACAAACTTACTAGGGCAATGTCTCACAACCAAATTTTGCAAAAATAGGAAGATTTGAACATCAATAAGGATATACCCACAAACAATCAACATATTGCATTGAGAATTGATAGAGATTCCCCTACCTCTTGGGATTTTGACTAGAAATCACCTCCAAGTATGAAACCCTAGCGCAAGCTCCAAACTCCAAGCAAAAATCTTCAAACACCGGGATGAAACAAGCACACCAATGCGTAGATCTCGAGATTTTAGGAAGCTTTTGTGAAGGGATTAAGGTTGGAAGTGAGGGATTGACTTGGGTTGTTGGGAGGATTTGAAGAAGAGAGTTATGGAAGAGAAGAGAGAGAAAGGGACTGAATTTTTTGGGGGAGGATATGTCTCTTTCCTCCCATACACCACACACATATAATTACACTCTAGGTCCAAATGTGACTTGTGTAAATCAAACACACCCCAATCAACATATATCTTACCAACACTCCGACACTTAGTTAATATTGTCATTTCATACAACTCCCCACATTACCCCATTGTTATTTACAAAAGATAAATATGAATTTCCGAGTCTTTACAATCATGTTCCTGTGTCCATTCGAAGTTCTCCCCATCCTTCAATTTCAATAAAGAAGAAAAGACTTTAGTTTTCCCTGTAGTGTTTGATATAAACCTTCGAAGAAAATTCAATTGACCAAGAAATTTCTGTAACTCTTTCTTATTCGAAGGAGGTTGTGCTTCAATAATAGCTTTAGTTTTATTCTTATCAACTTGAGTACCTTTATTATGGACTAAGTATCCCAGAAAGTTTCCGACCATTACTCCAAAAGCACACTTGGCAGGATTCAACTTCAGTTGATAATGTTTCATTTTGGAAAATGCTATTTTCAAATGCTCTATATGATCATCAATGGACTTTGATTTTACAATGATATTGTAAGGGACCGTGTAAAAAAATTACTTTTTGGAGAAGTTTCGATTTGGCCGATAAAAAGTTCCGGTAATTGCTCCTTGGATTTTTCTAATCACAACGTTATAATCGGAAGTTACTTTTGAGTAAAGCAAAGTCGCCTTTCACCCGTTTTCTTTGGAGAAAAATGTGTTGTTTTCGGTTTTGTACTAAAAGTGAGGGGACGAGATTTTGATGTGATTAAAATTTCAAAATTTTGGAAATGCCATTGTTTCCAAATGGGGGTTACTTCCTTATTTTCATAAATAAATTAAAGTAATACTTAAGTTTGGTTTATGAAAATAAGTATTGTGGTCACCTATTATATACACAAGTCACATTTGGGTGTGTAGTGTAATTAGAAGGATATAAGTGTAGTGTATGGAGGAAGTTTGATAAAAACATAACACCTCTCCTCCCTCTCCACCCGACCGACCCCCCTCTCTCCTCTCTTTCCTCCATTGTTACACCTCCAAGCTCAAAATACTCCCTCCTCACTCAACCACTTCAAGAACCAAGGCCGTTTACACGTTCTACGCACTCTACGGAGCTTGGGTTGCCGTGTATTCACACCAAGAGCTCCAAATTCGGGATTTGGGGGTTTCTACACTTAGGGTTTCATTCATCTTCCATTTTCAAGCAAAACCTTAAGGTAGGGGGACAATTTCTACTATCTCTAGTTATATGCTTGTGATTTGTTGCATAAACTTGGTTCTTAGCCTCAATTTCATTGAAATTCATGTTTTCCTCAATTGTGTGGGGTTTTCCCACTTAGAGTTCTTGATCTATGAAATTGCTTGTTGTTTGGTGAAATTGGAAGTGAAATTGACCTCCCTCCATGTTTAATTGTTACCTAGCATCCGTAATTTGAACCTAAGTTATCTCATTTGTGATTGGGTTGAAATTCCACACCCTAAGGGTGAAAATCTGCACTATTGCTATTCATATATTGCTACCTCTGTAATTTCCAGCCACTGTCCCTGTTTTTGGGGTGGTTTTCGATCACCCTTTGATGTCCGTTTGGTCCCCGATCGCTTGCTCGTTCATAAAATTGACT
Source organism: Gaultheria prostrata (assembly GCA_036023075.1). Lineage (NCBI taxonomy): Eukaryota > Viridiplantae > Streptophyta > Magnoliopsida > Ericales > Ericaceae > Gaultheria > Gaultheria prostrata. The sequence continues at coordinate 1,577 of JAXBDA010008265.1, read as the reverse complement.
TTTTGCATCACTTTCAACCATGTTTTGACTCAAGAACTACGGTTTTATAAGTAAATATGTCATCTTATCTCACATGAACGTTTGTTGGTTTTTAGAAAGCGTGTGAGGGTGTGTGCGTAGCACATTTTATCGAAAGGTGTCAAATGGTGAAATGAACTTGGAGGAAATGGATCTTTAATGGAATCTTGGGAAATGAGATGTTCCAAACCAATGTCATCACTTGGTGAAATTTTTCATAAAGGCACGTGGAGCCTATGGAATTCGACAGGGGCACGCGGGGCCCATAGAACCCGGCAGAGGCACGCGGAGCCTACAGAATCCGGCAGTGGCACGCGGAGCCTATGGAATCCAGCAGAGGGATTAAATCCCTAGTACTAATAAAATGATGACTTACTTCAATGAAAGAAAAGGGAAATGAGATTTTCGAACAATCCTTTGTGTTTTGTTGAAACTCGATATGTAAACTTGATATTAGACTTGTGTGTTGAACTTGGGTTGTTGAGTGAAATTAAATGGATACTTGGGGTGATGTTTGGATACTTTGTTGCTTCAAAATCCTTTTCTTAATCAATCGGCTACCGTTATTCACATTGGTACTACCATTGGACATATCATGATCTCATGTGCATATATCGTATTCATACACCTAGCATTAGTAGAATTGTTCTCCTACGAGCGCATGTGCTCACCCTATCCCATCTCAGGTACCCAGCTTTGATCGTGCATGGTTTGAAGTGCATGACTCTGATGATGAGCATATATAATGTGGAGTTATTTTATTCATCTTCAATGCATTAACTTTTCTTTTGGGGAAATGATACTGTAATTCTAATCGTTTCTCTATCTTTTGACTATGGATTTGTAATAACTTATGGTATGTTATTTTGATTTCACCTTTGGGGCAATGGTGCCCAAACATTTGATGGCCATTGGACTAAGGATGTTGTCACGCCCTCAATTTTATAAATCATAATTACAGAATATTTCCACATAGGATGGTCAAATAGTCATACACATCTCTTGACAAGTCCAAGTCAAAGTCAAATAAAGTGTGAATCAATAGTCCACCCTATCCGCGTACCCGTACTCATACCCATAATGTACGTAGTCGAATGTATAAGAATTTATTACAATCTCCAAATATCAAAATATTAAGGATTTAAATGAAATTACGAAATCATCTCTTTACAAAAGAAGTAATGTCCCAAGATGATGCTATAACCCCTCCAAATGAGCTTTCAAAATATATGCATGCACACACACATCAAGCAATCCACGTCATGCTCCATGCGGGTACCTGAAATTGTTAGGGTGAGCTCACTGGCCCAGTAGAGAAAAATCTACTAAAACTAAATGCTTGTGAGATGCACGTGTGGATAAATGAGAGGATGAAAATCACACAACAACACTTAAGAACTAACAAACAGTTTAACAAAAGAAATTGAAGTTCATGTCCTAAATTCTCTTACTTTTTTTCTCATCGTACCCGACACGTCACATGTATCCAAAACACTCACATTATGTATCTCATTTATTCAAACCATTTCATTATACTCCGGGCATGCCATAAAGGCCCC